>BPLQ01004410.1:0-13316 GCA_021605075.1 Caerostris darwini
TATGTTTCTAATATCAGATATTAAATCACTGAAGTACTCTCGCAAATAAAATGCGCTCGAAAATATTTCAAAAGAATTTTTGAATTTTAAACCGACTTTCCGACATATCAGAAATTCAGGGATAGAAATTTAGCGAGGTAGCTAAATTTCTGAATTCAAAGATGGACGCGCTAACCACCAAGTCTCAACAGCGTGCATTAATTAAATACAAATCTAAGTTACGGAATTGGGGCCTGATGGCCGAATGGCTGGCGTTCGGTGCCACAGGTATCGGGTTCAAATCCCGGCTTTGGCCATGGGGGTTGTAGTGGTTCGGAATCCACTTTAAGCCGTAGGTCCCGGTCCTAATAGGATCGTACAGCGCTGCGGGGGCATTGTTACTCCGCGTCCGTGGCATACCATCAAGTTACGGGCACCCCCTGGGTAATGCAAAGTGAGTAACATCGGTGCAGGCCTTATGGCGAAGATCACGGTCTATTTGCCTTCTGCATTAGAAGGAAAAAAAAAGTTACGGAAATTTTTGTTATAACATTTTCAAGGTAATGTCTTCACGATGTTAGGCACCACCACCAATGCAGTGTTTTAACATTAACCCTTAGATCAATGTTCGTTATATCCCTTTACAGTCTCTCGTTGAGGAATAAAGGATAAATAGCTCTCTTTTAAGTATCATATGAGAGAAAAACAATAAAACTCTGTCAAGGGATCAAACTGTAGATGTGATATTTTCTGTTATAATCAGCACCAAATCTACACAGTTTTCAAAGCAGTTTCTGCAGAAAAAATACGAATGAAATATAGCCCATATACGCTCTTACAAGCCAGTTAGAACGTACCAGTAATTTTTATTGAAAATTGGTTGACCTTGAATTCCACTAATGTATGCCGTGAAAAAGAATTCATTCTTATATAATAAACTAATTCTTTTGATACTTGTACTAGCAAATAAAAATTGTATTTTCCAAGCAATATATATGCAATAGGTTCCAGAAGTGTTTGTACACTTACGAATTTTATTGAAATACTGTTTATTTATTAATAAAAATTAATACATCAGAATCAGACTTTTTAATGGTATCTATAAATTTTCATTAACAAAAACACATTAAATATTTTAAGATGATATATAATAAGAACTTTTTGCTAAATCTATAATCAAAAAGTAATATTTACCTCACAAAAGTCATCTTACACTTAGAAAAAAAACTCTACTCATTCGTAAATACTGTAATGTCTGTAATAATTCGATCAATTAGTACTTAATAGGATACTCTGAAGCATCCACAAAAGCCTTTAAAGGTCTGAATATTTAATTAAGGTGGGTAGTTTTTTTTTTGTAATTGCGGCATTCTTCGATCGTTAAAGTTTTTATCTCGGTTTTCTGTTAAATGTCATATTTTTGTACTGTAACTTCCAATTGTCTTCAAATGTTTCTTGTTAGTTTTAACTCAGCGACTGAGGTTTGGTTTGGTTGGTTTGTTACTCTACGGTCATCTTGTGCACACTTTAGGCTAGGCAGATAGGGACCTACAGTTTAAAGTGGATTCCGAACCACTACAAACATACATGGCACCGCCGGGACTCGAACCCGAAACCTGTGGTACCAAGCGCCAGGGCGCTAACCACTCGGTTATCAGGCACCCAGCGACTGAGGAGATGTTTACAGATTCTGTGGATAATTATACTACTGTGTCCAAAAAGTAAGACCATTTTTCAATTTAAATTCCCGGGGCTTATGGAATTTCAATTTTTTTTTCTTTTTTCGGTTTCTGGCACTGTTATTAATCAATGAAATTAATCAATTAATGATGATTTTATCAGTTTATTTTAATTACTAGCTTTCAAGAAACAATGAAACCATGAAAAAGGCCTTCAAAGTACACCGGACACAATGCACTTATGGCAACTTTTTTTCCAATCCTCAATGTATGCTAAAAAGTCATCGGCAGGGATGGCCTTCAAAGCGTGCCGATTCACGTTGAATTTCTTCAATCGACTCAAAATTGTGCCCCCGGAGTGATCTTTTGAATTTAGGAAATAGCCAGAAGTCGCACGGTGTGAATACAGTGGCTGTGGAACGATATGGGAACACATACGATTTATATATAAATGTGGAGAAAAGGTAGAGTATATAAACTGGAATCAGAATCATATAGGAAAGTATGGTATGAAATTCCACCTATGGGAGATAAAGAGGATAAAAACATAAGAGCACAAAAAGATACATTAAGGAAGCAAAAGCAATGTAAAGTGCATTATTACACACACGTGCAGTATAATAATATGTACAAACATACATGGAGTTGAACATGCGCATTGTTAGTATTGAACACCTCTTCTATTGTGAGGAACTCTTCATCTGCTTCATGACGCTCTTTAAGAAGCCATTATTGAAATTAAACACAATACAATATAATACCTTCGATACAATCTTTCGACATACACACTTTGATGAAGAAACGGCTGTGATCCCAAGCCATACAAAAAGCATCCTACGTTCGTTGGAGATGACCTTGTTGCAGTTGCAAATGCCTGTATTCTGGAGCTTACTATAAACTTCCACAGCCTGAAACTCACCTTCTTCCAATATGGGTGTCCATGTTGATCGCAAAGCTCAGTATCTTGCATCGGGGCCGTGATCAGGCACGAAATGAATATCAACTAATTCAGTCTTGGTGAAACGATGTATGAACAGAATCCGCGGTTTATTGAAGAACTCACGTATCTAAGCATCACGTCCCCAATCCATTTCCATGCCTGCCTTTCCATGAAATTCTGATTATTAACGATGGTCTTTGCCTTATCTTCAAATTCGTAAGTGAAATTCTGGAAAATATCCTGGTCAGTTTGTTTGATAGAGCTCTGGGTTTCTGAAATAAGCAGACTTGGACCGAAATCTGACAAACGATACCGAACTGAAACCTTCCATGTCTATGACAGAATTCATGGCGAATATCCGTTTTTATTTTTAAATGAAGGAAACCAATATACAGGTTTGTACTAATCACTTATTCGATATCTTTGTTGGATATGCATCTCTAAAGATAACAATTAAATAGGAATACCCAGAAAAACATAAACTACTCATGAATTTTTTGCTCTCCCAAAATGAATCTGCTTTGATACTCATGATGTTATAATTTTTCTTTCATACACACGTCACAAATAATTCACAAATGTTACGTAGAAATAACGTCTTTTGGAAAGATTCCTAAAGATAACTTCCCGGTAACTCAGAAAATTTCCCCAGATCGATTGATTATTGAAGCCATATGTTTATTATAGTAAATGAGTTTCCTTGTTCCTGAATCAAATCTTCCTTTTTTTGAAAGTAGAGACAGCAATACACACAGCTAGCTATTTCAAACTTCCTGTTCCAAACAAATCTATATAATATTCATGATATTACGTTTTTTTTAAAAAAATATAAATTACTTAATTTCAGCATTGTTAAACACATAAAAAAAAAACTTGGTTTACTAATTTATTCATATTGGTTACTATTAAGGTGAATTGTCTTTAAGAGAGGAAAAATGTATGGAAAGAATTGGGAAATTTAGATGATTTCCTATTGTTCTTATATATAATTGAAAGTGCAATTATGCGATACAAGGTTTTAGCAAATAGGCGAAATGATTCAACAACGATTGAAATACATCTTAAAAATGGGATTCTTACACGTGCTATCTTAAATGATTTTTAAAGGAAAAATCTTTTAACAATGTAAATAATAAACTCATTTTTATTAATTATCTTGACTATAGCAGGCCTAGTGGTTGACAGAAAGTCTGTCATACTAAAAACAAACAAACTAAAAGTTGATAAAAAGTTCAAAAATTCGTAGTTGAATACAGAAGGCAATTTTCTTCCAACAACAAGAAAAAAAAAAGGCATCGGACGACTTTTTCAATTCCTTCTATTATGTAGCTCACACTCTCCCTATATATATCTTGTCCAAATTTTCAATCATTCATAAAATACTTTTTATTCATCCACTCAAGTTCGAATAAATTTTCTTTGAACTTGTAATGGATGACACTGGATATTAATACAGTTTTTCTAATATTAATTCTGCAAGTTAATTAAATTAATTAATTTTAATTTTTTTTAGATTTAAGTTCCATATATCTACCGATAGATGGGGCCAGATAAACTTAAAAAAATGAATGAAAATTATTTATAAAGGACTTCTGCGATATAGTGAACAAAAGTAGGAATTGACTTTAAAAAAATTCTTTTTTATCATACTTGTTTATTCTAAGTTTCGAATTTTTATACATTCTAGTTTTTGTTTTCCTTTCTGGAATAGAATTATTAAAAAACTACCTAATAAAAAATGGACAGATTTCAAGAAACTCGGAAAATAACAACACAGGAATATACATCCCACACAATAATTACGTATAAAAAACACAATTCCACCGTTTTTTTAAAAGACGCTTAAAAATTTTACAGCTCTCATGTTACTCCTAGGGTAACTTGACCTTGAATCATAAAACCGTGTGATGGGTCGATTCCGGGGTGTCTTTGAGAGCTCCAACTGGACCTAAAAAAAATCTCTCGTGAGACGCAGCGGCATCATTCGCCCACAAATCGCAGCTTTTAGAATAGATAAAAGCCAGAGCGGCTCCCGAGTCATAACTTACGCGCCCCGTGTACTGCAGAGATAAGCCAATGATCGCCTCCTAAGGGCGGCCCGGATTACGGTTGTGGAGAATTCCGGACCCGGAATTTTTCCCTCTAAGACGTTTTTGAAGCTTCTTGTGAGGCTGTTTCAGTCCTCACGATGTTATTCCTGAAGATAAATCAACTGCCTTTATGAAGTTTAAAGATATTTTGGGATTTTGAATGGGCTTATAGGAGGTGATCGTGAGTTGAATAATTAATACGTGTAAAAGTAGGCTTTGCCTAGAAAATGTTTGGAGAAAATTGTTTTTAGAAAATGTCTGACTAACACCTCTAACAAATAATCGATTTGTCCATTTCCGCCTTTATACCGGATGTTTATCTTTTCATCGAATATCTGGTAGATCTACTGATACGAATCTTCTGAGTTATAAATAAAGTGGGGCCTGAAAGCCGAGTGGCTGACAGGCTTAGGGTTCGAATCCCGGCGGTTTGTAAGGGTTAGTGGCCACTTTAAACCGTAGGTCCAGGTATAATAGGATCGCAGAGTGTTGTGGGTGTACTCGCGTCCTTAGCATATCTTTAAGCCACACATGCCCCCTGGGTAGTGCTAAATGAGTAATAGAGGTGCAGTTCTTGCTTATGGCATAAAGATTAACTGCTCTGTATTGCCAGCTGCATTAGAACAACAACATAAATGAAGTTTAAACTATCAGGATCAGTAGGATGGATGTACAATTTCTCCATATTCAATTCAGCTAATTTAAGGCCAGCTTGTCCGTTAGCGTGCTGAAAGGAAGCTTTGTTCAAAACCCTTTAAGCCAACCATATCGAAAGTTTATGAAAAGGATGAGCACTTTAAATTGGTATATCCATTAAATTTATTTTCCTCCGGTCTTACTAAGCGGCCTGATGATAAATTCGCTAGTGCTCTGGCCTTTGATATCACAGGCTCTATGTTCAAATCTTGACGGTGGCATGCATGTATTGTTAGTGGTTCGGAATCCACTTTAAGCTGTAGGTTCCGGTCTGTTTAGTCCTCGTGTGCTACCGAAAACCTCGTAGAGAGACAAACCAAACCAAACCTATCTTGCTATCGCATTGAAAATGACACGAGGCCAAAATCAGGCATATTCAAACATAATGAGGTAATAGAGAGAGAAGAAAAGTAATGTTGGAAGTGCTTCTTTTAGCATAACAATAATTTCATTTTTTGATAGTTGAAATTTTATATTACAAAATATGCAAAATATACAAATATACAAAGTGCTGTCGCGTTAACCACATGTTCCGGGTTCGAGTCCCGGCGATGTCCTGGATGTTTGCAGTGGTTCGGAACCCGATCTAATAGGATCGTAAAGCGTTGTGGGGGAAGTGTTACTAGCGTCCTTAGTATATCTTTAAGCTACAAGTGCTCGCTGGATAAGTAAGATATTTCTCAGATAATATGTAATTTTGATTATGTATTACATGCTCATATAGTATAAATCCATTTTTAAATATGTATAAATCGCGTGTCAAACCATTTAAACTTCACCATACATTCGATAAGCTTTAACTCTGCTAAAAGTATTTTAGCTTAGTAATATGATACGTGAATAAATTTTATCTGAATTTTTCAGTAAGTATAAAAATGATGAAATTATGCAATACACCGTTTTAACACTTATTTTTATGAATATTACATGTATTTGCATGGAGGATAAAAATTCCCTCATCTCTATTTTTTCAATGATAGGATTTATAATATTTCATTTCAAACTTCTTTTACAGTGCAAATAATGAAATAAAATTTTAATAACCTCATGTAGTACAACAACTTATGAAAATTTACATTTAAATGGTGAAATAATATTTAGTTTAACAGAAATGTAAAATTAAAGTGTAATAAAAAAAAAAAAAAAAAAAAAAAAAAAAAAAAAAAAAAAAAAACTGGAAAACAAAAGTATTGGAACAAAAAAAGTATTGGAGGAACTAAACGGATTATTAAATTTTTTTTTAAAAATCGGAAAAACTGTCAATGTAAAATTTTTATTTATTGAAATGTAAGAAAACTTACGCTTATTTTTCCGCACTGCATATTGAAGCTGAATTTAATATGGGATCAGATTCAATAAGGTGGTAGAATAAAACGGTGATATCGCGTGCTCAAATTAACAATTCATTTGGCAGCAAAACCCGACATTATATACCGGTCAGTGTGACAACACACGTACAGGTCATTATATCTTATCTGTCATGGATATGATAAGGATAGTATTAAGTTACCGACTCACGTAGAACTAACAATCTGCTTGAGTCCCACTACAAACAAAATCTGGACTCATGAGTAAAGAGTGCATTGACTTGAATTCCAATTTACTTGAGTGCTTTCCAATTGAACCTTTAATTTCGGTTGCGCGCTGTGAGCCTTGCATTCAATTCCCCTTCGTGAAGCTTTCTGTGGCGTGGTGGCCAAGTGGCTAGCGTTCTGGCCTTTGCTATCCCAGGCTTCAGGTTCGAATCCTGGCGGTGACATGGATGTTTATGAGGGGTTCGGAATCCACTTTAAAACTGTAGGTCCCTGTCTGTTTAGCCTAAAGTGTGCCCAAGATGACCGTAGAGCGACAAACCAAACCAATCTGTGCACAGTTGATCTGGTCACTATATTTTCAATGTTTGCTTTAAGAGGTGGAATAATGTAGCAGTTCTGAGCGTCTTTGCAATAGATGCAAATAAACAAAACTGCATATGCGGTCATTTACAGCACATGCAGTTTTGTTCAAATCAGTGAATTTGACAATTGCTATTGCTATTTGATAAACTACTTAGAATTCATATAATAATGAATTAATTGGATAATAATAATTATAAATTATCATTAAATTAAACAAATAAATGATGATCCAAATACGAAATTATTTAAATTGAATATAAATAAAGCAATAAATAAATAAAAATATCATTAAATTATAAAGAAGAAAATAAGAAAACTAATAATAATTTTTTTTATGTTAATATTTCCTTTTCCTTATAGATAGAATCATTTCAGGAATCATCTATCATCAAAAATTATTTTGTTGTTCTAATGCACCTGGCAATTCATAGGCAGTAGTTATCTTTATGCCATAAGCTAGGGATGTACCGCTTTACTCATTTAGTATGGGTGAACATAGCCCAGGGTGAACATGCAGCTTGAAGATATGCCACGGACGCGAGTAACATTACTCCCACAGCGCTCTATGATTATATTAGACCGGGATCTACGGTTTAAAGTGGATTCTGAACCACTACAAACATCTATGGGACCGCCGGGACTTGAAACCCAAGGCTATGGTACAAAATTGTGTATAAAAAATTATTAAAGTTTTATTTGATTTAAAGTCAGCTAATAAATTTTTCGTCAGACTAGAGAAACAGTAGATTTAGATAATTTATTTAAACCCTACAGGCTAGTTTTAAATGATAACAAAAGCAAGAAAACACTTTTTTTTATTAATATATAGAGTTATAATATACGTAATATACTAACGTTTCATAATTTCTTTCTCTAGTTTCTTTATAAAGTGCTGCTTTATATATCTTGTCAATCGAGTGAAAAATTGCTGACGTACAAATACTTTTTCTTTGAGAAAGAAAAAACTTCACGCTTCACTTTTCTGAAGTGACAAGAATTTCACGCTTTGAAGTTATTTCTTTAGTTCCTGTCTTCCTTCCTCTCTGTATCCGTTGCAAATAAAATTCAGCCATGAATAAACTGCGTCAGGAAATGTTAGGGAAATAGCAGTTATTCCCCTTTATTATCGCAAAGGACAGAACTTTTTATAAAACGCAATGCAGCGAAATAAAGACAAGAGCAGTTTTTTTTTATCATGCTGACAACCGTTTGCTGTTTTGACAGGTGTCACGTTTTTGCTTGCGATAGATATTTATGTTCTTTTTTTCTTTCGTTTGTTACTTAATATTTTGTTTAATTTCTTTAGGAGCATTTCATGTTATACTACTGTGCCCAAGAAGTAAGACCAATTATTATTTTTTTTTCAAAAACATTTTGAAAGTATGATCTTAATTATAATCACTCTGTAGTCACTCCTGTATCAATAAAACTTTTTGACTAGAAAAACAGACGGTTGGAAAATTAATTGAATCGATACGAATATTTGAAAAATACTCAAAAAGTAAGAATGATTATTTTTTTCAAAAACACTTTATTTATTTTTCTAAATTTATTTCATCACCTTCAAAGTAAGTCCCTCCGGACAAAATGCAAGTACGCCAACTTTTTTTCCAATCTTCAATGCATGCTAAAAAGTCATGGGCAGGGATGGCCTTCAAAGCGCGTGGCGATTCACGTTGAATCTCTTCAATCGACTGAAACGGGTGTCCCCGGAGTGGCCTTTTCAGTTTAGGAATAGCCACAAGTCGCACGGTGTGAATACGATGATTGTGGAACGATATGGATTTCATTTTTGACGAAAAAGTCATGAAAAATCAATGCAGTGTGAGCTGGTGCATTCAGTGTTTTCGGTACCAATAGAGATTTGAGGCCCAAAATGGAACTGACCGGTCCTTTTGAAATTCCAACATCATCAGCAAGGTCTCTAAGTGACGGTTTGCAAGCTACAAATCTTTAATTTTTTGGGCTTACGCTTCGCCGGTTGAGGTTCATGGTTACTTTTTGGATATAGTAGTACAGGGTGATTATAATTAAAGTCCCACTTTCAAAATGTTGTAAAAAAAAGAACCACTCGTCACAATGAGTTCTGAAGTGAAGATACTTAAAGAAGGGAGAAATGGTACGGCATTAAAAAAAAAAAATTCCAAAGTGTATTAATAGCGGCATAAAGAAAATGAATTCGTATTTTGAATCGAAATTACAGCGTATTGGGCATGAGTTGCACATTAAACCAACTGTAGTGTTCGATGTGTGTGATTGTTTCGGTTTTTTGACGGAAAAAATGACTTCCGAGTCATTCAACAGTTGTGCTCTACAATCCTATTAGACCGATATCTATGATTTATAGTGGATTCCAAACCACTACAAACATCCACGGGACAGCCGGAACTTGAAACCGAAGCCTATGGTACAAAAATTTATAATTTTATTTAATTTAAAGTTAGCTAATAAGTTTTTCGCCGATGAGATAAGCAGTAGATTTAAGGAAACAAATTATGTTACTCTTCAGGTTAGTTTTAAATGATAACAAACACAAGCAAACACATACACACAAATCTATTCCTTCCTTTAATATATAGAGTTATAATAATCTGCACAAACTTTTAATAATGTCTTTTTATAGTTTCTTTATAGAGTGCTGCTTTATATCTTGTCAATCGAGTGAAAAATTGCTGACGCACAAATACTTTTTCTATGAGAAAGAAAAAACTTCACGCTTCACTTTTCTGAAGTGACAAGAATTTCACGCTTTGAAGTTATTTCTTTAGTTCCTGTCTTCCTTCCTCTCTGTATCAGTTGCAAATGAAATTCAGCCATGAACAAACTGCGTCAGGAAATGTTAGGGAAATAGCATTTATTATCCCCCTATTATCGCAAAAAACAGCACTTTTTATAAAACGCAATGCAGCGTAATAAAGACGAGCAGTTTTTTTATTATCATGCTGACAACCGTTTGCTATTTTGACAGGTGTCACGTTTTAGCTTGGGATAGATATTTATATTCTTTTTTCTTTCGTTTGTTACTTAATATTTTTTTAAATTTCTTTAGAAGAATTTCGTGTTATAATCTAGCTATTCATTATCAAAATTATTTTAAATATTCGTATCGATTGAGTTAATTTTCTAAGAGTCTGTTTTCCAATAAAAAAAAAAAGTTTGATATACATACCTGAATTTCAGTAAAATTAAGAAGAATTATATAAGACTTTAGATTGGAAAAATTAAATTTAAGATAGAAAAGGCCAAATTTGTGTAAAAAAATTATTACATTTTCACGTTATAATTAAAAAAGAAAACGAATTCATTTACAAAACTTGAGCTCATTTGCAATGTGCTGATTATTTATTTGCTGGGCTGCATTTACTCCTTTTTTATTTTTATTAAAAAAATTTAAAAAAAAGCACTTCATTTCAGAAATAGGTAATAATAATTTAACAAAAAAAAAAAAAAAAAAAAAAAAAAAAAAAAAAAAAAAAACATATTCATATAATAAATGAAAGTAAGTAAAATTTGCACATAAATTCTTTTTACGTTTGTATAGAATTGCAAGTGAAATTAGAATTATTTTTAAACAGATTAAATAAATACTGACAATAATAACAATAAGTCCAATTTATCGAACACTTTTGCCGTTAATGATTTGGCTAAGAAACAAGTAATATATATAAAAAAAAAAAAAATTAAGTCAATTCCTACTTTTTTTTCACTCTATTGCAGAAAGTCTTTTATAAATAATTTTCATTCATTTTTTTAAAGGTTATCTGGCGCCATCTATTGGTAGATATATGCAACTTAAATCTACAAAAAACAAAAATTAATTAATTTAAATTTAATTACTGAATTAATATCTAAAAAACTGTATTCACATCAAGTATCATCCACGACAAGTTCAAAAAAAATGTATTTGATCTTGAGTGGATGAATAAGAAGTATTTTATGAACGATTAAAAATTTGAACAAGATAAATATAGGGAGAGTGGGAATTAATAGTAGGAATTGAAAAACGTATTTCATAAATGGTTTCAAAGCTTTTATTGACTAAATTACATTATTTTATTGGCCACCCTACATTACAAGCCTATTGCAAATGGTAGTATCAATAAAAGTAAAGCTTCCTCATTGGTTGCATTGGCATGTGAAACCCATGAATCCTCCGCAACGTCCCCCGTTCTTCCTGACGATATATTTGCAATGAAGATTGCATTCGCCTTCACATTGGGGACATCCAAATCCGGCATCGACAAGCACCGAGCCTGCAAAATAAAAATAAAATAATTTTAACATAGAGCATACTTAACATTGGGGACATACATAATTGGAACACAAGGCCCACTGATGTTGAACAAAAAAAAAACTATTCATATAATACATGAAGTATAAATGAATTTTAATAAAGTTTTCAGTCAATTGATTCAATGGGTAGACAGAAAATAGTTTATTAACTTCTTAAAGAATAATTTTTTTTCCAAGAGCAACTATATTTCAGAATAATTTTCTTACTAAAAAAAAAATGTATTTAGTAAGTCGTAGAATTATGATCAATAAGTCATTATCTCACTTTGTTTTTTTTTATCACAGAAACTTGAGTATGCATTAGGCAATTCATATTGCGCATCAGAATCGGAATTAGACGCGAGCAGCAACACTGCGATACGATGAACCGCATTCCCGGTACGCTACAATTCGACCTTCATAAAAGTCAGAAACGTGTTTGTACGCATTTCTGCTTCTTACACGAGGCATCGCAACAATTTTTCACCAGGCAACAACGTTCAAATGCAA
Source organism: Caerostris darwini (assembly GCA_021605075.1). Lineage (NCBI taxonomy): Eukaryota > Metazoa > Arthropoda > Arachnida > Araneae > Araneidae > Caerostris > Caerostris darwini. Next base: position 12,065 of record BPLQ01004410.1, read on the forward strand.
TTTGTGTTTGAGAAACCGGCTCAACAATTTCCTCATCTAAACTCATTGTAGGTAATGCTACCAGTGCCTGCTTTGTCTGAATGCCCTGAAAAGCTAATCATTTGCATATCGCGGCACCTTCTTCCTGTAGTTTAAATTTCAATCTGTAACATACCGCCTTCTTGGCGTAGCAATTATAATGGAAATATTTCAGAATAATTTTCGTGCTGAAATAAAAAATATGCATTTAATAAATCGTTAGAATTATGATCAATATGTCATTATCTTACTTTATTTTTTTTATCACAGAAATTTAAGTATGCATTAGGCAATTCATATTGCGCATCAGAATCAGAATCAGAATCAGAATTGATATATCACCCTCGTATGATATACAGGTAATAGCACCATTTCGCTGCTATTATCTCAGAAAATGTCTTCATTTTTACTGATTTCGAAATAAATAACAGAAAGTCAATACCAGCAGTTATAATATTAAAAAAAAAAGCTGAAATCTTCTCAGCAAATTTCAACTTATCCTGTGTGAGCATTCGAGAACGGATGAATAAACTCAGGAATATGCCAATGTTTAATAATGCACGAGATATATTAAACAATTGATTGGAATACTACAAGAATGGCCAAATTCCATGAATATAGCAATGTTGAATATATCGATGAAGAATGAATTGTTCAAGAATCTCTAAAAGAATATACAAAAGTAAGATAAATGTTGCCGTAAATGAATATTGAAGTATTCCCCATTCTACAAAAAAAGCTTTAACATTTAATAGTCAAAAGAATATATCAAAGTTTAAAAATTATAGGCATAAATGAAGAATGAAGTATTGCAAATTTTACAAGAATCACTATAATATTCACCCGTCAAAAGATTACATCAATGTATGAAAATTCTGGGCATAAATGAAGAATGAAGCACTTGATAGCTCAATAGGCATGGGAAAATGCCAAAGTGATATATAATAAACTTCAAGAAGAAAGAATTGATCAACGCACAGCGAGTACTTATAGCCATTGGGTATACAAATGTTTAAAATCCCAAGCCAAGAAGTGAAAAGTGCTTCAAAACCATACTACAAAACACTTCAAGCAAAAGCCAAATTCTCCAGAAATTTCCTTAAGACTAATGATATTCATGAAGCATTTCAAGAGTTAAGAGGCACAAAGTACCATTTTCCGCCAAAATTTGAAATGGAGTTTTTATTTGCCTGGCCCTCCTTCTCGGATAACGTCACGGGCCCTTAATCAGGAT
>BPLQ01004411.1:4318-15143 GCA_021605075.1 Caerostris darwini
TTTTTTTAATTACTATATTTTTTCTGTAAGATTTTTTTATTTCTTCTTTTTTTTTTTTTTTTATTTATTTTTTTTTTATTAATTTATATAATTTTTTTTTTTGCATTTTAAATATGCAATTTATTAAGTTATAAGCATGATTTTTTTAATGATGTTTAAAAAATTAAAAATATGAAGCAATAAAAAAATCTTACAGAAAATTTATAGTAATTTTCTCATTTTTTTTTCATTTAATGAAATTGAATTAAGTTGGAATGGCTGCACAATGCTTTCTGAGTTTATAAAATAAAATTTGTTTTAATTTCTCACATTTTCTGATTTTATTTATTTATTTATTTTTTATTTTAAAAATGTATTTTTAGAAGGCAATTTACTTTTGCACAATTGGTGAAAAAAGGAAATTGTAACTGGAAGAAAGAAGATAACAAAGAACTATTAAGGTATTTTTTTAACTATTATTATTTTTAAAATTCATAATATTTAATTTAATAATTTTAATGGAGTATATTTAATTAAATTGTAAAAATTATCTAATTACAAAACATGAACATGAACTTCAATCTTTTTTTTTTTCATAATTAGGGCGATGCTTATGACAGCTTGTGATATTGCTGCTATCACCAAACCATGGGAAATACAAAAAAAAGTAAACTATATACATACATTTTCAGTTTTCTATATGAATTATGCTCAAGAAATTATTGGTTATGCTAAAACTACAGCTGCAGTGATAACAGATCTTTTTAAATAATGGTTACCTTATTGACAGTGCCTTATTTTAATGTTATAGTGATATATTTAAAATTAATATTAAATTGGCATTATTTCAAATACTTTCAAAAAATATTTTGGTTTTTTTACTTATATTACTTAATAAGGGTTAAAAAATTCTATTTCATTGAATTAATTCCATATAATTAAGTACAATTATAAATTTAAAAAAATTGCTATAAGATTTTTAAGACAAATAGTTAATAAATAAAAAACAAAATATATATCAAGTAAGATAATTAAATTATAAATATTGCCAAATAAAAGCATTAAATAAAAAAAATTAATTGGAAAATATATACGTTTTATATTAAATATCAAATTTTTTCAATTAAGCATCTAGTATTTTATTATTTTAGTAATTTTTTTTTCTCCAAATACAAAAATTATTGAGATGTTTTTTAAACAAAATTGTTTCAGATCTATGAGATTCAAGCTTAAAATATAATTTAAAGTTTTTTATTGTATTCTAATTTTTTCCTGAGAAATTGAATGAAAAATTTCTAAATTTTTTACTGAAATATTTCTATCAAATTTGCTATTCTTTAAATGCAATAATATATACATTCCAAAAATTTGTTTTTAAGAGAATTGTTTTACTAAATGCTCCAACCAGGAATGTGAAATCAGACCTGTGAACAGCCTGTAAAATGATCTTTTAAAAATACCATATGGAAACATTATGTAAATGTTTTTGATTATCAAGTTTTTTAGATACAAAATAATTGCAACAGACAAGCTTGTATTAAAGAAAAAAAAGAGAGAGAGAGAGAGAGAAATTGATGTCATATATATTCAAAATTGTTTTTTACCTGACTGGATTTTTCCTTATTATATGTTCATTATATTTGCCCCCTATAAAATTGGAATTTTAACTTTTATTCTGACACTTTAAACAAGATTTCTTATTTTGATAAGCTGCTTTTTTTATATATGTTACATTAGTCATATGCCTAGATTAAATTTAGTCTGTAAGTAAATTATATGAAGATACTTTAAAATATTTCATCATAAAAAGTATTTTTTATCTATAGTTTCTTATAAACATGAAAATTAAGCTCTTATATCATAAATATTTATTAAAAATTTATTTTCATTATTCCTTTTTTAAATTTCCAATTCGTAAATGTTCTTATGTCAAAATTGTGGAAGTACAGCCATGGCGAAATGCATGTGACACCATTTGAACTCTTTTATAATAAAATAAATTTAATCCAGTCTTTCATTATTAATTGGAGGTCTTTATTAATTATATGTCTTTTCATTATTCATTATAAAATAAGTACAATTTTATGATTTGATTGTATCACTCTTAGGTTATATGGGAAAAAACTATTTATGGGAACATGCTAAGTTCCCATTTGTAACACTCTTTGATATTTATAATATTTCATACTTCTATGAGAATTTTCATAACTTTTACTTTACATGATTTCACTAAAGTTTTATAGAATTGAAATTTAATATCTTTCTCAGAGTGACTGGTTTATATTGTTTATGTTCTAAAACTATTTCCTTGAAGTTCATTATTTATGGCATGTTGCTTTCTTGTGCTGAAATTAAAACTATTTTGAATATTTATTTCATCAAATATTTTAGAAATTAATTATCACAATGTAAGTTGATGTATATCTGATAATTCATTATACCTATACAGGAATAATTATTCATTTTACTTATATAAGAATTTTTTTTTTAATTAAAAATTCATGAATGATGTGGAATAAGCGTTTTTCATTTAATTTTATTTGTAAATCATAAAAATATCTTATTTCCAAGAAGATATTATGAAATGTCCATTACTTCCACTTTTTTTTTAGATCACAATCACTTTTCTTGTTCGAAATTTATACTAGTTGTTCATCAATTACTCAAAGTAGTAGTAGCTAGTAGTTATTTTTAAAACCATCTACTGAAAAGTATTATTTTATATTTTTTTATAAACGACTGTAAAATTATATAATTTTTAAAAAATATTGTTTAAAAATAAGTGTAAGGTTTAATCCTGCCTCATACTTTTTACCAAGTACTTTTACTTTTTTTTATATAAGATTATTTATAATTAATATTTTATAGATTGCTGAATTAGTTGTTAATGAATTTTTTGAGCAAGGTGACATTCAGAAACAGTTGAAATTGGAACCCTTAGTATGTATATCTTTAAATTATTTAAGAAATAGTTTTCTTGTATTTTTGTAATAATAAATAGAATGATTCAATTGTTTTGTAATTATTTATTCGATAAAATAATTGTATTTTCATTATGAAATATTTGAATATTTATTACAATATAATTCTCCTTTTCTTATAATAAAACACTGTTAGAAATCAGAACAGTTCAATATTTATTTACTTGCAATTTTATTCTAAAAGGATATGATGAATCGAGACAAGAAAGACAAGCTGCCTTTGATGCAAGTTGCGTTTATTGATTCGATCTGTTTACCAGTTTATGAGGTATATAAATTAGTTTTTTTTCTTCAAAATATGGTTATAACTGATGCAGAAATGTTTACTTAAATTTTAAATTAAAATCTATATTTATGAAACATAAATTGAATACTTGAATAATTCTTAGAAATAAATTTGAGATAAACAAAATATTTAACTTTCTAGTTAGAGCTGTATACATTTAGTTCATAACTAGGCAGATGAATGATATGAAATCTATTTAAATTTTTTATCTATAATATATTTTGGGTTCTTATTATATTATTGCTCAATTCATATATTTAGCATGTGGTATAACATAAAATTAACATATTTCTCTTCTTTATTAGAAAAATGTTTTAGTAATGTTTTACATACAAATTGTTTTATTTATTTATTTATTTTGTAATCATATTATTCTATGATATTGGCTTGAGTTAAAATGGCTTTAAATAAAAATTCTGGCCTGATCATGTTTTTGATTTTTTTACAATTTAAAATATATATAATATATATTTACATATAATCTTTTTGTCCTAATGCATTAAAACTGTTTCAAGTAGCAAATAAAAACATTCTAGTTGAAATAAGCAAAACTCACTAAAATATAATATATATACAAAATACCTTTACTAATAATAATTTTAATTGTACTGTTTTGTTTTAAAGTACTGGCAATTATTATTGTTTTTCATCTTATTTTCTTCTTATAAAAATAATGTGATTCAATAAATTGCATGTAAGAAATTAATAGTAAAATAATATATTTAATCTGATTGCATATAAATTTATTTGAGTTGGTATTATTTAGTATTTTTTTATTCATTATCATTTAAAAATTAAACATTTCATGTTTTTCTACTTAAAAAAAGGCAGCAGAGGAAGCAGAGGAAATAATAAGCTCTTCTATAATACTATATTTGAGAAAACTAATTTAAAATTTTGTTCTTACTGTGATATCAGTTGAAACCAATAATTCAAAACATTGTATAAAACTTAAATTTATAACTGCATAAATTTAATACCATTATAAGTGTTCTAAAATTTCAAAAAGTTTCATGTTTCTGAAAATGTTCACTTCTTCATTTTCCATTCATTCTCTGTATAAAAAGTTCACTATCTCTGTAGGCACTAGTTAAATACAATAGGTTTAGTGGATCATTTGACACTTTCTGGTGAAGCATGTGTATTTTACACTTGCAGTTAAGCATGCTTTAATAGAAAAGCAAAGTACCTTTAATTGAAAAATATTAATGTTAAATGCAACAAAGCTTTTTATTTTTAATGAAATACAGAATCTAGTTTATGCTTCAATTTAATACCGGATAAAAATTTTTATTACAAAAGAGGCAAGATATTTGTTTTATGTGTAGTGCCAAAAATTTTGTCATGTAGTCCAGAAAATTTCAGTAGTACCACAATTACCTCTGTACTATTATCTGACGTTTTCCAATGCTAAAATATTTACTTCATCAACTGATTATTTGATAAAAATTTCTTTTTGCCATACTTAAAATTTAATATAGTTTTTTAAAGACTAAAATTTAAAGAATTTTTAAAAATATATTATTTAGAATTTTTTCTTGACAAATTTTTAAAATATGTGTAAATTTGATAAATTATTTATTTTATTAATGATTTTACTATATCAAGCATTAAATTATGTGTGTTACCTTTTGATTATTTAAAATATTTACTTCTATTTCGAAGTCATAGTCTTACAACTAAGCCATGCATGACATTCTTTAAGCTTATTAGTTTTAATTATTTTATTCTATTTTATTAATTTAATATTTTATTTTTCATTTAACATGTAGGCATTCACATTGATTTCGGATAAACTTCGTCCTTTGTTAGAGGGTGTGAAAGAAAATAGAGCACAATGGATAAAGCTGGCTGAAGAAAAAATAACTTTGTTTTAGTTCTGAAACTAGTCTTTTCTCAAACTATTTGAAATTCAATTAAATGTTTTATTGTAGATTTTGGACACAACTGGAAAATTTATACTGATGTGCTGGTTTGGTCTAAAGCTTTGGTGTGTCAGTGAAAAGGATTGAGTAGCTGTCTTCTCTAAGTTAACAGTCATATTATTTTCTCTGCACTAATTTGAGAGTATATCAAGCGTTTCGTAAAACCTATTCTCAATGTGAGTTTTCGCGTTTTTCTTTGGTGCCTGGGTCCAGATCACTTAGTCGTCCGCAAATAAGAGACACTCAACAGCACTTATGGACCTCAGAGACTCGATTAGGTCATTGATGTAGATATTGAGGAGAGTGCAACTGCTGACAGTTCCCTGGGGGAGACCGGTTTGCAAATTAAATAATTTTGAGAATTTATTTTCATATTTGGCTTTATACGTACGTTGTCCAATGAAGGATCGGAGCCAATTAAACATACTGGAAGTGATGCCAAAGCTATGAAGTTTCTGTAGTAATTTTTCCTTCCAAATTGACTCATACGCGCTCCTGAAGTCAATAAAGACAGCAGAAAGAATCTAAACCTCTACAAGTCGAATATTTCGTAGTCGAATTAATATATGCGTAGGTCGAAATCCTCCATAAGTCGAAAACTCTATAACTCGAATTATTTGGCGTCTCCCTTGAAATTAGACTTACAGAGTTTCTACTGTATTACAGGTTACGAATAGTGAAATTTGCAATTTGAATTAAATATTGACAACTCCAACTTGCAATTGCTGTGAGTGCACTCAACTTTTTGACTTTCTTTTTAAAATAAAGGAAATTTAATTTAAAAGTGAAATTATGAGACATACCTAGATGCCGGGTATGTTATTTCAAAGAAACATGGATATTGTATATTTGCAAATGTTGAGATAGGTGTTGTTTTTTATTGGAAAAATTCAATCCTTTGCATTTATCAAATTGAAGAATGAATTTCCATATATTGCACCACTGTGTGATTTTATGAAGGGTTATTTGAAGATTGAAGAGAACTTTTTCATTTCTGCTATAAAGGAAGATATCATTTGCATATAATAAACATTCCGTATGAACAGGAATGGTATTGACAATATCTCGCATATAGATTGTGAAAAGAAAGGCACTGAGAACACTGCTTTTGCACACCGCAAGTGGAAAATAATTTAATCGACACAGAGTTTCTACATTTAACATAATAATTTCTATGAGGAAATTATAAATCCATTTTTCAGTAGTGCCCTGTATGCCAACCTGTAATATTTTATTAATAAGTCCATCTCTCCAAACCGAATAATAAGCAGAAGAAATGTCTAATTAAAAAAAAAATTCATTTTTTGCTTCGACTGTTTCATGATGTAGGAGTGATAAACAATACATGCAATCTCTAAAAGTAATTAAACCAGAGTGACAAGGATGGAATTTGTCAGGAACTGTAAAATGAATGTCCTTCTTGAGTACAATACATTAAAAGATTTCGCTTAAAACGGAAATCAAGGCAATTGGGCGATATAAGGTAGGGCCAGTACTTGGTTTAAGAATGATTGTGATTTGTGCTGTTAATCATTCTGTGGAATATCAAGAACCAAGTACTATGAAATATATAAAGCAGCTGTTGGAGATAATGATCCAGAAGATTTTTGATTAGTTTAACTGGAATACTATCACTGCCAGGAGAAGGGCTGGGAATAACGCGTATAGCATTTTGAAGTTCTCTAAAAGTAAAAGGCCTATTGAATAAGAATTGACGAAAAAATCAAAAGGAAAAAATTGGTGGTCAGAGGGTTCTTTGAAATGGGAGGCTAACATATTGTTTGTTGATTCGAATCTGTGATAACCGATGAGAATATAGTATGGAAGATCTGATTGCTGTCAAGATTATTGTCTCGATTGTGAATAATTTTAGTCATTTTGTATATTTTACCATTATAGGCAGTAGAGGTACAAACGGAATCCTAATAATGTCTCTTAAACTGGAAAATTAAACGGCGAAGTCTGCCAGAAACTTTCTTATAAGAAATCCAGAGATCACGAGAAAACTGAGACCGATCTCGATGCAAAAGTGCTCTTTTTAATCCTGTCTTAAAAGGTTATTGCATTGTGTATTCCTTCAAAGAAGTGTTAGGTGGTGAGAGATTTCGCGCTTTTTCTTGTTATTAAGTAGAGCATTGGGCAAGAAAAATTGTACATCAGAATATGAGGCAGAAGTGTTAAGGGAATTCTGTTGATCCTGAAGAATAAATGAACTTTTGGCCATATAATGATTGGCTTGCAATTCTTTTGAGGAGAAATAAGTTAAAGGGATAACTTAATCGTTAAGTGATCACAGTCAAAAGGGCCGGAGTGAATAAAGATAGACAAATCTAGGGAAAATATATGCACTAGAAATGGAGAGATCAATAAGAGATATAGAAGTTGGATTAATATGAGTGGAAGTATTCGTGTTAATAAAATTTAAATTATTATTAAGAATCCAATTGATTAGAATTTCAGAACTATTAGTAGAAGAGGAAGATTCGTGAATGACAGGATGAGAATATAAATCTCCAAAAATAACTTAAGTTCTGTAAGTTGTTGATAAATTGCGTCATCCAGCCATGACTTCATTGCACGGTGAATTTAATGGCGAAAAGAAAAAAATAATTGAGAATTTTTAAATTTCTGAAAATTTTCTTCAGCTTTACGTTTTTAACAATTGTTGTCAGTGGCTTTGTGTTCTTCACTACAATTGAAATTTGGGAATCACGTGTACGTGTCTATGAAATGTTGGGCACTGCAGAATTTACAGGCAACTGAATTTTTACAGTTCGCGATTTTAGTTGTGTATATGAAGAACATTTGCTTAACTGACGAGGTTTATCGTAAAACAGAGAAATTTTTTGTTGTTTAGCTACAAAACTGACATATTATGGCAAGATTGTACCTAAAATAGTGACTAAAACCGGTGTGGAAAGGGTAGGCGTTGCTCGATTTCCTGCATGTATCATATATATATATATATATATACGGTAACACTGTGAAATGGGAATCGGGCGATGATCTTTTTTGGTTATATACATGCTTTGATTAGGACTCCCATGATTGCTTTCATGTTCTCCAATTCTTTAACGGTATCAAAGTGAGTAGTGGATAGGATTAGCTTGTCTTGTCTAGTCACACGCATATATTCAATATATTTCAAAGTAGTGATTTTTGACGATATGTTATTTTTGAGAATTCTAGGATGTGTCTTCGACATTGCGCCATTTGGAATCTCAAGTACAATGATGGAGGAATGAGGGCCATCTTGATATGCAATCTGTAAATTTGCAAAGATTTCCTTGTGAGATAAAAATTAAAGTAGCGTCTGAGGTGTATTTCATTAAATCAGGGTTTATATTGATGTCTGCAATACCCAGCTCGAAAAATGCTTACAAAGAGTGTAGGGCTTTCTTGATTTTGGATTCATAAAAAACTTGTATTCTGAATAATTGGAAATTAAAGAAAATAAATATAAATGTAGGTGACTTACCTGAAAGGAAACCTAAATTAAAAAAGCAACAAACACTATACAACTAGGAAAACTTGACATGGGCCAAATGTATAAACTGAGATAAACTCTACTCTCAACTTAGTTAACCACTTTACATTCCTACAGATTGAATTTTATATAGAATAGAAGATAAATAATATGTTTTTTCTGCGAATGTCAAATTTTAAAGATATATAATATTTAAAAAATTTTCAGAAATAAAAAAAAAAAAGACCAAAAAATTTAAACTGTTAAAATTTTTAGTTTTTATCATGTTATATATTAAAATGCATTGGGCCTATTAACAAAACTGAAATTCATGGAATAAAGTTAAATAAGTAGAACATTCATACACATTTTTATAACTGTTGTTCTTCTCTTTTAATGATATTGGGCGAAATTAGAAATTGCGAAAATTACGTTGAAAGATTAAATGATACATTAAATGGTATTTTTTGGCATTTACATTTTTTTGTTAATGTAGCCAATGTTTTGCCAAAGTAATGTTTTGTCAGTTTTAAATGTGTTTTGTCTTAAAATGTTTCTATCATTCTAAGTTATTTCTTAATATAAATATTTTGAAAGGTGACAAGATATGCATTTTGCATTTTTTTTTTTTTTCCTAAAAACTAATACACGCTTTAAAAATTTAAATTATTCTTTATCATGCAAGAAAATAATATTTGATAATATATATTCTTTTCTGAAACTTTCTTAAACGTAATATTATGATCTTTTTTTCAAATGTTACGCATATAATCATTGAATTGGCTATTCCAAAAGTTTCATTTGACATGACTCCGAAAAAGACACCAGTTCTTATTTGTGAGCGAGAAAAGATACATGAAATCGTAAAAATTTAAATTCGAACTTTTCTAATGTTTTTTTGGTAAGTCTGTTGTTATATACTATAAAATATCTATTGAATGCCCCTTTATAGTCGTCGGATTTTAATGCTATTGAGAATTTGTGCATATTATTTGTTCAATAGGGAAAAAGAAAAATTTCAAGCAATGCTCGTATTAGGCAAATTTTCATTGAAGTATCACCAAAAATTAGTGAAGAAACATAAAAACAGATGAATAAATGTCAAGCCGATTAAAAGTTGTAATATATGCAAAGAGTATCCAAACCAAATATTAGTATATTGTATATTTTGAATATTTCCTATTTTTATGTTATTGTTGCTAATGAACAAATATTTTTTCGCATTATAATTTCTTTCCTTCATTTATGTAAATATCGAATAAGATATTAAGCTTATTCAGTCTTTTATAAATATGACCTACGTTCTTCCCTTTCAATTACTTTTGTTTTTATTTATGCCTAATGAATGCAAAATAATGTGTGCAAATACTTCTATTCCCTCTGTACATTTCAAAATTCTGTTTATTTTCGGTGGCTGGTGAAAGTGTGTCAAATTTTGATGAAAATATTTTAATAAAAATTTGTTTCAAACTATGTTTCATAAAAGTTATGATTTCTATGTATTATATGTCTATCCAATGTGTGCTATGCTAGGTCTATGTGCTAAACTAGATTGATTGTAAAAACAGTCAGTATGACTCTTTTTCTTAAAAGTTTAGAGCCCTTAAATTATATCGTCTATCTTAAAAGTTGAAAATTTTTAATTTAATAACTGCTTAATATTATTGAATATTTTCCTTATTTTATGTGTTTTTTTATCCCTTCATTTTGAAATAATTGTAAAAGGTTGAACTATTAAAGCACTGAATTATTATTTAAGCAAAATTTTTTTTGTTCTTGTTAAAAAATACTGCTTTTATTATAGATAATGAATGATATGAGCAGTTAAATATTTATATAACATTATTTATAAAATATGCTTAATTTTTTAATTAAAATAAATTGTTAAAAAACTGCTGTAATGTTTTTGCGTTTTGAAAATAAATAATTCTAACCACACAATTAAATTGATTGTTAAATCATACGACCATACTCAAAATGTAAAAGGAAAATAAAATAATATTTTCTTGCAAAATGTTTGTGGTTGTGGTTTCAGTCCCAAGTGTTATTGCTGTAAAATGTTCAGTCCCAAGTGTTATTTAAGTAATAATAATCATACTTTTAAAAAAAATCCAGCTAACTTATATTCATATTCTTGAATCATGAAATAGATATATTTTTAACATTTAGTTATCATCTTTAGGTAATT
>BPLQ01004411.1:15153-99655 GCA_021605075.1 Caerostris darwini
AAATAATTGCTTCTTTTCTCTTCTATGTGTTTATTAACAACATTAGTATTATGTACATTATTTTCTCTTTGTATACTATAAATAAAGTTATTTTCATTACATCCTAAAGGTTAATTTTCCTTTATTAGTAAAAAAGAACCTTTATTATTAAATTGGATATCGTAACACATTTAATTTATTTCCCATTACCAAGAGGAAATCAATTAAATGTGATGCGTAGAGCAGATTTTTTTTCTCTGTTTTAAAGTAACTGGCCATACAAAAAAAAAAAAGACACTTTTACTAGCCAATTTACAATCAGTCAACATAACATACACATTCAAAAATGGCATTTTACATTTAGTTCAAAACAAAAAAGCTGCAATATTTTTCATGTTCAAATACAAATTGCTTTCATCTATATTTATGTTTAAAAAATATTTCGAAACTGGTAAACGAAAAGTAACTCATCAAATAAAGGTCCCATAACACAAAATATACATACACTTCAAGGAAAATATAAAATTAGCATAATTTATGCAATTATAATAATTTAATATCGTTTGAATTGGGCATGTAAATCAATGATGGATTCATATCTCTTAGTCATCGAAGCAATTAGATTTTCAGTGGCATCTGGAGTAATTTCAGACCACACTTGCAACAATGCAATTTTTTTAGGAATCTTTATCTCACTATATTTTCTAATACTTCTGTCAAAATCATCTCATATGTATTTGATGAGATTGAAATTTGGTGATTGAGGACGGATATGGACAACAACACTTAGATACAAGGCCTGGCTAGTGATTTGCGACGTCACGCACACTTAGGAAAGCGTTCATATATTAGTTAAACAGATGATTTTTAATATGAAAATGATTTTAGTGCTGTTTTATAATTAACTTAAAAAAATTATTTTAAATCATATTAAAAGATCTTAAATCATTATTAATACAAATTATTAGTCATTAAATTTATTTACAGTTTAATTTAATTTCTGTTTTAAAAATATTCAACTTTAGATTTAAAGAGAAATGAATTTTTGAGAAATTTTTAAATAAACATTTTCAATTTCATTAAAATATCAATTTTCATATTTATAGATACGAGGGTAAGGTGAAAAACCTCAGCCTGACACAGAGATGGCGCTCCAGTCAGCAAAAATTTATGTTTCCTGCCTGGGTGCAAGTATCATTAGTTCGTATGATAAGTTTCAACTTGTCCTCTCATTTAGTTTGTTTGCACGACTTTTTGACCTATTACGTTAGACAACTTGTTCTCTAATTTAGTTTGTTTGCACAAATTTTTGTATTAGATTTCTTGCGTGTGTTTCGTTAAAATGGATAAACTCGAATATCGTGCAGTCATAAAATTCTTCGTTTTGGATGGATTAGCCCTTAACGAAATTCATCCGAAGTTGGCAAAACTGCTCCTTTCATGTCAACCGTTAAAAAGTAGGCAGCTGAATTTAATTCCTCGCACATCCCTCGAAGATGACACACGTGAAGGACGGCCAAAAACCGCAACCACATCGGAAACCATCGGAAAAAGTGCATGATATCGTGTTGGACGGTAGGCGAGTGAAGGTGAGTGAGATAGCTGAGGTTGTGGGGATATCGAAAGAAAGGGTGCGAAACATCTTGCACGAAAAATAAGGGATGCGAAAGCTCTGCACAAGACGGGTGCCGCATTTGCAGAATGCCGTTAAAAAGCAAATGCGTAAACGATTTTCACAGCAATCTTTGGACCGATTCAATACGGATCCGACCGATTTTGTGCGGCGATTTGTCACCATGGAGGAGACATGGATCCACCACTACACGCCAGAAACAAAACAGCATTCCAAGCAGTGGGTGGAAGCCGGTGGTTCAGCGCCAAAGAAAGCGAAGTCGATCGCATCTGCCTGAAAGGTCATGGCCAGAGTGTTTTGGGATGCGAAACTGATCCTGTTAATTGATTACCTTGTAAAAGGCAAAACAATTACAGGCGAATATTACTCCAACCTTCTTGACAGGGCTGTATGCCAAAATTCGCGAGAAGGGGCCTGGATTGAAGAAGAAAAAAGTCATCTTTCATCCGGACAACGCACCTGTGCGTTGGGGTTGCGGCGGCGATGGGAAAACTGTGGAATTTGGGGTACGATTTGTTCGACCATCCTCCTATTCTGACATTTTCACAACCTTCCAGACTCTCACTTCCGGGAAGGAATGTTGATGTTGGCGCAACGTTGGACCAATTGTGTTGAAGTCAAGGGAGATTATGTACAAAAATAAAATCATTTTTTAACTGAAAGTCGCAATCTTTCATTGTCAGGCGAAAAACTTTTCACCTTACCCTTGTGGATATTTCACTTCCCAAAACCATATTTTTTCTGTTTTTTATTTAGAAATTTATTTGGTCAAGAGTAAACAAAACTTTTACGTATAATTAATTGTGATAAGTTTATTACATTAAAACAAGTAATATATAAAAAAAAATGTAAAGCCAATTCCTATTTTTTTTCACTATATTGCAGAAAGTTCTTTATAAATAATTTTTATTAATTTTATTAAATTTATCTGGCACCATCTATGGGTAGATATATGCAACTTAAATTTAAAATAATTAAAAAATAATTTAAAATAATAATGAATAATTAATTAATTAAAAAATATAGAATACATTAACAAGAATACTCAAACACGATCGTTTCAATTTAAACTTAAAAAGTTAGGAATAATAATATCCTGAAAAATAAGCTGAATTAAAATCAGACGATTTTTTATATTATTGCCAATTTTTTGTTACATTATTTTAAAAATTGAACAATATATATTAAATGAATAATAAAAATATTTGATAATAAAATAATAAAAATTAATAATTAAATGAATAAAAAATTAATAATTGAATGAATAAAATAATTAATAATCATTAATTAATTAATAATTAGTTATGAGAAAAAAGAGATTTTTAACTAATTATTAATTAATTAATAATGAGCAAATGAGAAGAAAGAGCAGTGTGAATATTTGAATATTTCTCCCATATAAAACTAACTTAATTAATTAAATTTAATTACTGAATTAATATTTGGAAAAACTGTATTAACATCCAGTGTCATTCACTACAAGTTCAAAAAAATGTATTTGAACTTGAGTGGACGAATAAAAAGTATTTTATAAACAATTGAAAATTTGAAGAAGATATATATATATAGGAAGAGTGTGAGCTAATAGGAGAAATTGAAAAAAATACCTCCTGACTCACAACCTGATAGCTATTTTATTCAAATAGAATTTAGGCAAATGGTTAAAAATACTAATTTTTGGATTATTTACATAAAATATATAGAGAAAAAAAGTTTTTTGTTTGTTTAATAATATCGAATATCTTTAATTAAATATAAAAATGCAAGGAAATTTTAAATTAACTGTAAAATATTTTTTGGTAAAAATATTCTTTTTTCTCTCTATATAATTTGATATTATGTTATTTACAATTTAAAGCTTCTTTTATATTAAACTTAATCTAGTTTTTCATTCAATTGTAATCATTTAAAGACTCGTGTACTTATGTTCTAAAAATTTACAAATACATATTCTATAGCTTTGGATGTACAAATATATTTCCCCATTGTATTAAAACACTTAACTTAAAACTTAATAGAAATGATAACCCTATAAAATCACTTCTTCGAAAAAGTTTTTATAAACTTTATTTAAATATATATGCCTCCAAGCCCATATAGTATTTACGCCCTGGCTCGCTATCCAAGGGGCCCCTGAGCAAAGCCCTTTGCTAACATGATTTATAACAACGAATAACCAATAGAAAAAACACCGATCCACTGAAATATGTCTACTCAATATTATATTTATGTATAATATTATTTAGATATATTTCAATGAATCGGTGTTACTATTATTCCACCTAATATTATATTTATGCCTACATTTCCCTAATTTAAGTAAAATGTTTTGTTTACTTAGAGCCTGTTCAGTTTTGTATTTTATCTCTGACAGCATCTTTATTGCTGTGTGAATAAATATTCTAGAAAAACAGAAGTAAAATATCTGTGAAAGAGGATTAACATGTCAACGTATTTCAGAACAGAATCCCTATTCTGTGTTGTACAATTCTTTTCCATTTAAGATTTATTGGCAGATATCTGAATATATTTTGTAATTAATTAAAAAAATTGCATCTCATTAAAAAAATACGCGCGATACTTTGCTGGAATGTTACCGTAGTAAGCACCGGTGGATTACCTAGCGTCGCATCGGAATTGTGCTGGACTGAAAATCAATCCATGTGACTTCCATCTTGTAAATAGTTAGTGCGTTTACTGTGTTGTATTGTGTTTGTTCTTGATCATATTGGATGTTACATAGAACATAATTTAAAAATGCCGAAAGCGTTTTTTTTAATGTCGAAACTTTTAAATTTTAGTGACTTAGGGGAGAAAAAGCTACATTATTAGGGAAATAATAGATAAACAAAATTAACGTAATTTTTTCCAGCTGAAGGCGATAAGAGTTTTAACTATGATGATAACTAATTACCTAAGTAGTAAAATATCCTAACAGGCACTTAACTTTGTTTCTATTTTTCGAGTGTATGTCATTTCTATATAATTATTTTAAGTATTTTACGTCTTTCTTCTCGTCTGTGTTCAGAAATAGTCACATAATTTGATACTTTCACATATTTTGACACTTTCCGTATTAATCTTTGTGATGAGTACATCATACAGTAGAAAACTCTTTAAATTACCTACCTTTTTGAAAATTATTGAAACACTGTTGTTAAGTCCAAATGGCTTCGAGAAAAGAATTGTTTTGTAAGCGTAGCAATTACTACATTGATAAAAACTTTATATTGTATTTCATGCAAAATTAAAATTATATTTTACCAATTTTATAAGTATATGATAATAAAAATAAATAATAATTTGGTAGAAGATATTATGAAAAGTCCTTTCATTCCTGTAACTTCCTACAGAAGAGTTCAAATTAATCTTTCAGACGAGCCACAAGCACAAAGAATTTAGGGAATTTCATTAGTTGTGAACTAACTTTACCGGAGTCAGGTTAATATATACATAAATCATACAGCGGAAATACATCTACTGCTTCGACAACGCTTTTAATTATGCAACAAAAAAAAATCTACTGCAGAAAACGATTCAAATAATCACGAAGATTATTTTCATGAAATGTTTAGAAAGAAGCAAACAGTAGATCGACCTCGCGGAATTAAAAAAAATTATTCTCTTGTAAATTAAAAGAAATGAAACCTTTGAAAGGAAAGGGTTATTCACCTTCAAAGAAATCTCTATTTTGATTTTTCAAGCTTTTTATTTAGGCAGTCTATTACAAACTTCTATTCACCAAGCGGATGAAATGGTTGGAAACCTATTAATCACGTTAATTTGGAGCACGAAAATAGCTTAGTACATCTGCAATCTATGATGACTTATCTACTGGTAGCGTAGCTGACAGCTACTGGTAGAGTAGATACAGATTTACTATCTCACTATACAAAAGAAATGGAGTACTAGAAAAAAGTATTTAAAAGAATTGAGGCAGTTGTAAAATTCTTGGCATAAAGAGGACTACATTTTCGCAGTGACAATGAAACCCCTGGTCCTTTAACAATGGAAATTATTTGAAACATAGGGAGTTATTAAGTAAGTTTTATCCATTCCTCGCAATTCAGCTAAAAAATATGCTAATCCGAGGAAAGGATATTTATTATTTATCAGCAAATATTTGCAATGTGTTATCGACTTAATGGGAAAACAGGTTCTATTGAAAATTGTAGATGAAGTCAAATCAGCAAAATATTCGATAAGCCCTATCTATCTCATGGATCTATCAAGAAAATTGTCACAAGTAAATTTTTGAAATTTATATCTATTGAAGAGCACAAAACTAAATATTCAGCGAAAAGTTTCGACATATCTATAGAGCTACAGAGCAGAAAGCTATACCAATGCATAAAATATAACCATAAAATATTCTGGTTTGCAGGTAACAATAAAAAAAAATGTGAATTGAAGGCAACAATAAATGAAAATATGCTGCCTTTGTGCCATGCGTGGCACATTTCTTTAACTTGTTGAGTCTTCATGCTGCTGAGTGTGTATAAGAGGCAACAAGTTATTTTCACTTTTTTCGAGTTTTATCCATCCGTGAGATAAATCGAACAAAAGTTTCGGTTCAAAGATAGGCTATCTGAAACCATAGAGTTAGCACAATCTCATACAGTCAGCGCCTTACACCAAAGTCACAAGCAAATTCGATACACATTGATGTCAATTGCTGATAATAACGTGGAGCCATGAGAGACTAGAAATGTAGCGATTAGTCTGCTGTGGAATTTCTTATTCCATCAGAAATGTGAAATAATATATAAGAAAGGATAGATAAAACAAATCTCAATTCTTCAGAAAGCAATAATGACATGGATGTTGCAAATTTGTCTACTTCTCTTGTTTGATTGATATAATCAGGAATAATATCGATGAATTGAATCAAATATTCGGAAGTTGACTACAAATATCATTATCCAAAGAAGAAGACCTAGAATCTCTCGTGTGTCATTCTTTGGCGGCTTTGTATCATCTGTGGAATTAAATAGCAAAGAAAAATTCAAATCAACTTTTCTCCCAGTGATTTATATATTGTCTGTCTATGTAAAGCAGCGTTTAGATTCGTATAAATCAAAAGGTAACGTTATATATATGTATATATATATATATATAATATATATATATTATATATATATATATATATATGTATATATATATCGTTTAAAAAGGTTAAACTTCGAAGAGCTGAGACGTGGTTGCGAAGAATTTACAAAATTTCATCACAACAATGTTAATGCAGAAGGATTATTATTGGAAAGTCTGCATTTCAGGGAATATTAAAAAAGTGTCCGCACTAATTCAAACGATCTAACAATTACAGAACTTTATCATTTTCTAAAAGAAGACCTTGAGATACATTCCCAAACATAGAAATAGCAGTTTGAATTTTTATCTATTATGGTCACTAACTGCAACAGGAAAAATTCTTCTTCAAAAGTGAAAAGGAAAAAAAAAATAATAATAAATTGAGGAGAGCAATGATTCAAGGAATATTGAATAGTTTGTCATTGATAGAAATGGAAAATGATTTGTTCAGAGAGATAAATTTTGAAACATTGATGAATGATTTCGCTAATGAAAAAATCAGAAAAGTGCTTCACGTTTCAGTTTAATTTTTATATCATGCTCTTTTATCATTTCAATAAGTAATAAAAAATACAATTAATATGCTGTAAGTTCTGTTGATATCTGTATGCATACTAATGCAAGATGGATATGGATAATACAGGATGTTGATTTGAAACACGATTTCCGTAACAGGGATAAATATACTCATTGTAAAAAATAACTTTCCGCATGAAAACGTATGTCGGAAATTGTGGGAAAAAATATTCTGGCTACTTCATATAAAATATTTTTGGAGCTGATAGACTTTCCATAGAAAATATTTTTTTTTCGTATGGCTTAGTGAAGAAAATTGTTTGTTTTAATAGGCATATTAACATAACATTGTCATAATAGGCATATTAATATATATATATATATATATATATATACACTGAAGTGACAAAAGTCATGGGATAGCAATATGCAAATTTTCAGATGGCAGTAGCATCGCGTAGAACATGTATAAATGCGCAGTGCTTTCGCAGAGCTTTCATTTCTGTTCAAGTTATTCATGTGAAGAGGTTTTGACGTGATGATGACCGCACGACGGGAATTAACAGACTTTGAATGCGGAATGTTAGTTGGAGCTAGACGCATGGGTCATGCCATTTCGGAAATCGTTAGGGAATTCAACATTCCCAGATCCACTGTGTCAAGAGAGTGCCGAGAGTATGAAATTTCAGGCATAACATCCCACCATGGACAGCGCAGTGGTCGACCGCCTGCACTTAGCGACCGAGACCGGCGACGTCTGCAAAGAGTCGTAAATTCTAACAGACAAGCAACACTGCGTCAAATAACCGCAGAAATCAATGTGGGACGTACAAGGGACTTGTCTGTTAGAACTGTCTGAGAAATTTGGCTTTCTTGGGCTATTCCAGCAGAAGACCGACTCGAGTGCCTTTACTGACAGAACGACATCGCTTGCAGCGACTCTCATGGGCACGTGAGCATATCGGTTGGTCAGATGAATGGAAAACCGTGGCCTGGTCCGATGAGTCACGATTTCAGTTGGTAAGAGCTGATGGTAGGGTTCGAGTGTGGCGCAGACCCCACGAAGCCATGGACCCAAACTGTCCGCAAGGCACTGTTCAAGCTGGTGGTGGCTCCGTAATGGTGTGGGCTGTTTTTTCATGGCATGGACTTGGTCCTCTGGTGCGACTGGACCGAACATTGACTGGAAATGCTTATGATCAGCTACTTGGAGATCACTTGCAGCCATTCATGGACTTCATGTACCCAAACAACGATGGGATTTTTATGGATGACAATGCGCCATGTCACCGGGCCACAACTGTTCGCGATTGGTTTGAAGAACATTCTGGACAATTCCAACGAATGATCTGTCCACCTAGATCGCCCGACATGAAATCCCATCGAGCATTTATGGGACATCATCGAGAGGTCTGTTCGTGCCCAAAATCCTGCACCATCAACGCTTTCACAATTATGGACGTCTATCGAGACAGCATGGCTCAATATTCCTGCAGAAGACTTCCAACGACTTGTTGAGTCCATGCCACGTCGAGTTGCTGCACTTCGCCGGGCGAAAGGAGGGCCGACACGATATTAAGAGGTATCCCATGACTTTTGTCACTTCAGTGTATATATATATATATATATATATATATATTATACGTAAACAAAGAAAATTTTTATTTCCAACACTTTCAGTATGATCGTTCCTTTGTTAAACTATCATATTACATCTAGATTTCTAAGTCAGAGCAGATTTTCTTAAAATGTCAAAGTTAATTTGGTTCACTCCTCATTGATTTTGTTTTACTCCTCCTCTACATTCAGAGTCCATCCAAAATAGCGTGTTTTAAAATACAAATGCACAGTGATCCATACGTTGCTGGACTTTAGTGGGATACATTTAAGAGGAATAGCCTCAATTCTGGTTTCATGTCTCCTTTTTTTTTAAACTTAGATGAAAAAAAAAAAAAACTTTTTTGATGAAACTTAGCACAGTGAAAATAGTTTAGGTAAAACCATGGAATGTTTTCCTTGAAAATAGGTGTTCAAAAATTCTAATAGTAATCCGAGTAAATTTTGATACTTTTTTTACTATTTTTATTATTTTAAGTTTTCCATAATAAGATAATTCAGTAATTGCAAAACTCCCTGACAAAACCGTTGCAAAAATGTCTGAACACTCTCTATACAGTATGCTAATAAAATGAATTTCATCTCTGTTTTTAATACATTAAAAAAATATTAAATAAAACTTTTTTCTTCTAATAACGTTTATTTTTTATATATAATGTATTTTATATATAGATCAATAGAACTAAAATGTCTAACATATTCTTTGATTTTATATATGCTAAATGGCCCTTTAAAATCACGACGAAGCCCCAAATCAAAAATTAATATTTTGTGTCAGATACATGAGATATCAATACCATTCGCAGCATAAAGTTTATAGTCGCCACTTATTTATAATTACAAATGGCTGGAATCAAACTTACATCCTCCCCACTGTCACACAAAAATTTAATTCCAGTTTTTGGTCAGTTACAAAAGGTCTATAATTGAAATCACGTGAATTCTTTAGATCTTCTCGATATTTGCCAAAATATTTACAGTCATACACGTCCGTATCAAAAATATAATGAAGGTTGTTACATTATTTATCTGTACAAAAATAATTTTTCACTAATATATTTTTAAGAGGAATATTTATTCTTTTAAAGACATGCGCTCTTCCTAAAGCAATGCTATTCAACTTAGATGCGTTAAATGTACTGGCTCAAACTATCTAACACAAGATTATAATGACAATAAAATTGAAAATCAATCTGCACAAATTGTCAGGGACTTCACCCGCCTTCTTACAGAGGATGTCCATTCTACCCCAACATTTACTCTGCAATTAATTAAACTAATAAAACTATTAAAAATGCTAATTCTAATTCTGTCAAACCTAATATCTCTTACACTAATATACTTACTCAGAAAATAAACAAAAAGAAAATAACACTACTTATCCCAACTCCATCAGCGGTATCACCACAGACAACAACTTAATTCAAAACATTGATATTGTCGAAAATATTACATTTATATTCAGTACACTTTAGAAACTGTAACCTTTTAAACTGTACCGTACTTTCTGTACGAACTTTTCTCCCTTAATTTGTTGTAGTTAGCTGCCCATTACAGACGCGGGTTATGTGACTGTATCTTTAATATTATATATTATGTATCTATATATCGTCACTTGTCAATTGCGCAAATAAAATGAAAAAAAGTATTGGAATATGTGAATTGACTGACTATATTTCAACCTTTTGGATATCTTATCAATGGTTCGTTGGTCTAGAATGATAAGAAATTTATGAGAAAATTTTTAGGTTAAGCGAATTGTTTGGTGATGTAAAAACTATCGCCTGAGAAATCTACCCAACTGTAAAAAGTTGCAACAACCCATTAGATAAAAGATCCCATCTACGAAAACTACAATCTCTACGGAATTATTTAACTTTACTCCTCTTAACACTGGCAGTCTACTCGTTGAAGCCCCGAACTGAATCGAATTACTCTTAATTTTTTAAAAAATAGAAACTGTTCACGTTTCTGCTTTTTCTCTTGCTCAGTAGATGGCGCCCTTACTTCAAAGTTGCTAGATCCTCAATACTTTATGAACTATTATTTTTTGGACTGTTTTTATTTAGAAACAATAACTTTCTTACACTAATATCTATTTTTCAACGTCGATTAAAAAGTTACTCATTCACGATTATATTGCATTTTTTGTGCATAATTGTAATATAATTTATCAAACGTTAAATTGTTTCATTTTCATTTTTATATTTTTTCCCCTTTTTTGCCACCCGCGAGTGTTTTTTGTATCTTTTCCTGCTTAAGTGTAAGTGTGCTTCTAATGTAATCGCTATTGTAACATTTCCTTAAAATTTTAAATATTGATCAGTGTGCCCTACTACAGCTAATGTGGAAACCGGACCCGGAAAACTCACACCAGGCAGTCTGACTCACGAGGCAAGATGCTGAACATCATAAACGCCATTTAGTCTCTTCGTTTTTAAGACAGTGTCTACAAAAGTAACCAAGCGGATTGAACCGCAGTTCTAATACTCACCAGCGGTGCACGTTACCACTGAGCCACGAGTTCGGTGTATGAATATCTGATTGTACTTGGTCAATGTACATCTTTTAGAGCAGGGATGGCCAACCCAAATAACCTTGCGGGCCACTTTGGAAATGCATCATAACTCCGTGGTCGCATATAAAATTATATATCCCCCTATTAGAATTAGACCCACTGTAGACATTTTTTGGGATTGAAAATTGGAAACATAATGAGTTATTATTTTTGCGTTTACTATTATTCTTACATGTAAACATTGTTAATATAATAATAATGATACTAAAAGCACATTGTAAATATAAACACTAAACATAAAATATATAACACTAAAAAGGAAATATGAAAAATATATAAATGCAACCGAAAAAAAAAAAAAGAAATCATTAAAAAATATTTATTTTAATGCGATATCTGTTTCTCCACTCGTTCACTTAACTTTTGCAAATCGATCTCAATTTGGGTATTTGCACATCGTAATGGATGTTGCGTCCTCTGTGTTTGAGCATGTTTTGTGTTTGGTCAATTTCATTTTCGAAAAAACACGATTCGCAGGTGTAAGTTGACCCAAAAGCACTAACAACTTAGACTAAGAGTCTGGTTTGCTCTGCTATCAACAATCAACTGTGCTTATCTAGGGATGATCACTGCGTCACTGAGGTCATTTAAAGTGAAACATAGAACCTGTTTTATTAGATGTTCCGAGATACACGCGCCTCATGAGTTCGCAGAATATAATTTAATTATTCTGCGAACTAATATGATAATAATAATTTGTTTAAATTACATTAATTAGAGTATTATAAGATAATACTTTAAACTTTGGTTACAAATAACTTTTTTATTTCTAAATATTATAATAACAAATTAATAACATAGAATAAATATTTTAATGGGATCACAGCACAATATACTTAAAAGAAGAATTCATAATATAAAATAAATTATAAAATTATAAATAAAATATTAATATTTAATAAATTATTAAATTATTAATATTTAATAATTTATAAATGAGTTATTAAATATTTCCCAATGCACGAATAAGTACACATCATTATGCAGATAAATTAATTTGTAATTTCTTTTTTATAAACATTGAAAAAGATTACAAACGAAAGTGCTTATACAACGGAAAAGGGCAACTAAAGTAATTATGTGCAACATCCATGCATAGAAAAAAATGCTTAATATTAAGCTTCAGAAGTATCAATGAAAATAAAATAGTTTAATGTATATTAAAATTTAGAAAAATTGTACTAATTTTCCAAAGTTAATCTTATTAAAATGCATAAAATTATTGACATCCATATATAATTAAAAGTAAAATATATTCAGAAATTTAAGAAGAATTAATTAATTCGTTAAACCTGTATTTTTGTAAGTTAAAAGATTTTCTTATGACATTTATCTTTAAAACTAGAAAAGAAAAAAAAATTACATTTTTCATTCACTATATAGTGTTAAGTTTTTACAGAAAACCCATTATGATCAATGAAAAAGTATCTTGTAAAAAAATTGCACACAAATACATTTCATGAAAGAGACACGTTTCATTTCTCGGAACTATAGTTTTGTTTCTCTTCGGCAAGCTTTAGCCACTGTGTTCTGTTTTCTTTGACACCTTCTAACAAAGGATGAAGTTTCTCCGAAATTAGTGCCAATGCCTGCATGTTAAATTAAATATAAAATATGTAATGAATAAAATAAAATAAAATAATTAAAACTAATAAACTTTAAAAAATTAACTGAATGCGATTTCCTTAAAAATAGCAGTAATTTTTTTTAATATAAAGGTTATACATAAAATCGAATACCTGATATAGTAAAATCATTAATAAGCAGTTTAATTTACATACATTATAAAATTTTGTCACGAAAAGAATTCTATATTCCAATGTATATCTAAATAAACTTTAAATTTTAGAACTCTTTTGAAAGTTCTATTAAATTTTAAATGCATTGAAAATATAAAACGATTTTATGAAATAATCAGATGAAAAAGTAAATATTTTAACTATTACAAGGGGTCAGTTTATGCAAGGGTAATTGTAGGTACTAGTGAGATTTTATAAGTTCTGTGTCAAATTTTCTGTCACTGTACATGAAGCGAATTAGACCTTTGTAATACAAAATTTGATCAAAAATTCAGCTGGAAGTTCAATTCGTATTCCTGTATTATAATGAATATATATAAAAGGCTATATTGCATTTCACATTGATATTTTTTAATTAAAGGAACTTTACATTTCAATTAAATCATGCTTAACTGCAATAATAGCAAGCTTAACTTAAAGCATGCTTAACTGCAAAATACAGTGATTCACCAGAGAGTGTCAAATGATCCACTACTTGTAAATATTGTGTATTTTACCAATGTCTACAGAAATATTGAACTTTTTATACAGAGAAGGATGGAAGATAGAGAAGTAAGCACTTTAACTGAAATTTTGCAATATTCAATAATGCTATTAAAATTATACAGTTATAAATTTAAATCCTATACTATATTTTGAAATATTTGTTTCTACTGATCTCATAATAAGTATAACATACCAAATCATTTCTTCCCCATATTATGTTAAGGCAGAATTTACTATTTCCTCTATTTGATTTATAATTTTCTTATATATCAAGTATAGTTTTCCAGTATAGTAGTCCAGTTTTCTTATACATCAAGTATTTAATTTTTAAATGGTAATTAGTAGGAAATACTAACTGACACAACAATACACATTCACATAAATTTGTATTTAATCTTATTAAAATACATGTTTTGACTATTAATTGACTGTATACAATTTATTAAATCAAATCATTATTTTTGTACGAGACAAAAATAGAAGAAAGTTTGTATTAAACAGTAATTATTGCTATAACTTTAAAACAAAACTTGAAACAATCTTAATCCATTGAGACAAAAGAGAATATAGATAAAAGAAAGTTATATACAAGAGAAACACTTAAATTCTAAAAAAAAAAAAAAATCAAAAATATGTTTCCATTAAAATTGATATTTTCAAACTATTTTGTTACTATTGAAGATTTTAGAATTATGTGATTGAAAGAAAAATTTAACACTTTGTATTTAAAATATTACTGAAACACTTTTATAAGTAACATGCTAACTTTACATTATATTATATGCTAATAAATTTCAAGTGTTCAATTTATGTATCATGAATATAGATTTTATTTATAAATATAAGTAGACATTTCTGAATCAATTATAACAATATTTTGAAAGAGAAAACTAACAAAATTATATACCTCATAAACTGGTAAACAGATCGAATCAATAAAAGCAACTTGCATCAAAGGCAACTTGTCTTTCTTGTCTTGATTCCTCATATACTTTGAAAATAAGATTACGTATAAAAACTACGTATTATGTATTCTCGTTATAATAGTATCGTATTATAAGAAAAAGAAAAATTATTAGAATAAATATTAAATAAATAATTATAAAACAATTAAAACGTTTTATATCAATTCCAAAATTACATAAATATTTAAGCGAATATAAATATATACGTACTACGGGTTCCAATTTCAAATGTTTCTCATCATAACCTTTTTCAAAAAATTCATTTGTAACTAATTCAGCAATCTATAAAAAATTTAAAATTATAAATAATATTTTCTAATCTTAGTAAAAAATATGAGGCATGCTTAAATCTTACACTTATTTTAAAGCAATATTTTTGATAAATATATTACAATCATGTATGAAAAAAAAAAAGACTAACACTTTTCGGTAGATGGTTTTAAGATTTTAAGATTACTATGAGAGGTTACAGAGTCAGCCATTTGATTTAAATTTATAGTGCATTTAGATTATGGATAGGATGTTAACTATCCCTTCTAAATAATTTTTGAAAGAAAAACAAGTATTGAAGAGCTTTTATAAAGTACTGATGTTATCCAGCTGCTATGTGACAAGTTCGAGAAACACGCGGTTAAGAAACTTCAAACAGTGAGTTTTATTACTGAATGGAATTCTTATGAACGTAATTAAATGAAGTAAATAAGTAATGATATATTTTTTATTGGCATCAATTAAAAAATATTCAAGAAATTTGAATTGTTTTCAAAAAACACATAACAACCACTTTTTTCAATTGTTTTTTCAATTCCTTCTATTAGCTCACACTTTCCCTATATATACCTTGTTAAAATTTTCAATCGTTTATAAAATACTTCTTATTCATCCACTCAAGTTCAAATAATAATTCAATTTTTTATATTTGTACTTGTAATGGATGACACTTGATGTTAATACAATTTTTTCAAATATTAATTCAGTAATTAGATTTAATTAATTAACTTTAGTTTTTTTTTAGATTTAAGTTACATGTATCTACAAATAGATGGCGGCAGATAAACTTTAAAAAAATGAATGAAAATTATTTATAGAGGACTTTCTGCAATAGAGTGAAAAAAAAAGTAGGAATTGACTTAAATTTTTTTTTTTATATTACTTGTTTCGAAACATTTCTATGAATGTTTTTTCATCCGTCACTTAACTTTATTTAACAGAAGATCCAACCTTCTCAAATGTTTCATTCAACATATAAGGTTTGATTATAATACCCCTGCTTCTTATGCTTTCTCTTTTGTAACTTTCCTTTATGAAAATGAATAAAATAGAAAATAAAAACATTCCGAAGTATATTTTTTGTTGCTATTGTTTCAATTCGAAATAAAATTTTAACTTAAATAAGTTTCAAGTACTATAAGTGATTGCTTGTCCAGAAATACATGCATAAGAAAAATTGTTGTTTGAAAATAATAAAATGTTAATGATGTCAGTTGCAATATTTAATCTTCCAGAAACAACTTCTTTTTTCGAAGTCTAGTCTTTTCATGTGTGCTGTTGTTTTAAAAGTTTCACGTTGAAGCTTGAAATTAGTCACCACTTCAAGCCTCACTGTCTGAGTTCAAGAAAGGTGTGTTGATTAGATTGCATCTTGCCAAGGTGTCAATTAGGGAGATATCCCGTCTCCGTAACTGCTCAAAATCAACTGTAGCACGTGTTGTGTGTCGCTACAAGACTGAGGGACACTGTCAGAACAAACCCCGAAGTGGACGACCTACAGTTCTCACCAGCAGGGACCGGCGGATGCTCGGCAGGAAGATTCGAAATAACCGTCAAGCATCCATGGATAATATCGCTAATGAGTTTAGACAAGCCACAAGTGTGGCCGTTTCGACCAAGACTCTTCGTATCGAGGCCCATAAGTTAGGTTACACTGGACGTTCGGTGGCCCATAAGCCTTTGATTACGAAAACCAACAAGAAAGCGCGCCTTCGATGAGCCAAAGACCACCGTACTTGGACTCTGGATGACTGGAAACGCGTCCTTTGGAGTGACGAGTCACGATTTACCCTTTTCCGTTCCGATGGACGTGTTTGGGTATGGCTTTTACCAGGAAAACGCCTTTTGCCCGAGTGTGTCGTCCCAACTGTAAAGTTTGGTGGAGGAGGATTGATGGTATGGGCCTGTTTCTCCTGGTATGGGGCTGGCCCACTGGTGAAGGTTGATGGTGCGATGAATGCCGATAGGTATTGTGATATACCTCGACAATCATGTCCTTCCTACCTTGTGGGCAACTTACGGTATAGATGATTCCTGGTATCAAGACGACAACGCAACATGCCCTGTCGCAAGGAGGACTCTTGATTGGTATGTGAACAACAACGTTAAACGCATGGAGTGGCTGGCGCAGAGCCCTGATCTTAACCCAATTGAACATCTCTGGGACGAATTGGACCATCGGTTAAGGGCCTGCACCCCACTCCCCAAAAGCAAGCCTGAACTATGGAACTACCAAAAGCAGCTGCAACCCTTCTGGGCATGCTAGTGGAAAGCATGCCGAGAATGGTTGCAGCTGTGATCGCAGCCAAAGGAGGCCCTACCTCCTTTTAATTTTAATAAATATGGGTTTATGTCGCTATAGTGCCGTGTCCCGTCACTTTCTTCCACATAGTGTATAAATATATATATATATATATATATAGTTTCTTCTAAGTCACTTTATAATTATGTAATTTTTATATCAAAGAATTTAACGTTCAAATTTAATTTAGAAGCAAATGAAATTAATAATTGAAATTTTATATTTATGCCTGGGGAGTACGACTCCGAATCTACACTCATGTCCATAAATTAAAGATAATTCAGAATCACACAGAAATTGAACTCTAAAATAAAAATTTCACCTGTAGATTCTTCATCAAGATGTGTGTGATAATTATCACACACATCTTGAAGAAGAATATGCAAATTACAGGAAACCACCAGATGGCGCAGATAGTACGTCACAATGACGAGAGTGTAAGAGTATAAGAGTGTAAGAGTGGGTATATAAGGAATGGTGTAAGTAAAATTGTTCACAAGCGCTTTAAAAGTCTTTCAGTGCAATAACCGCATAGTTATGGCACAAAGAAAGCATTTGGATGATTTTTTTACGTGGTAGAATTATCGGACGACTGGAATGTGGACGTACCCAGCTGGAAGTATCCGAGGAACTTGGAATCGCCCAGAGTGTCCTCTCCAGGCTTTGGCAGCGATTCCAAGATGATGGTAATGTTAGTAGATGTTACAGCACAGGTCGCCCCCGAGTTACAACGCCGAATGAGGACCGATATTTAACAGTTACTGCCAAAAGTAACAGATGGAGCACAGCATCAGACCTGTCTCGTCAGCTCTCTTCAGCTACCGGTACGACAATTTCAGGGCAGACCGTGTACAGACGCTTAGGGCACATTGGTCTATATGCTCGTAGGCCTGTCAGATGTGTTCCACTTACCGCAACTCACTGTCGCCTGCGATTAACCTGGAGTAGAGAGCATGCATTGTGGACACCGCAACAGTGGTCTGGTGTGATGTTTTCCGATGAGTCCAGGTTTAGTTTGCAGTCTGATTCTCTCCGGGCTTTCATATGGAGAGCGCCAGGTACCCGTTACCACAAAGAGAACACCATTGAACGACATCGTTACGGTGGTGCAGGATGGCTCGTTTGGGGAAGAATTATTCTTGGTTCCAGAACTGACCTGCATGTTCAGAGTGTAACGATGACAGGCCACATCTATCGGGATGTCATTCTGGAACAACATGTACGTTTGTTTCGGGGCGCCATGGGTGCTGAATTTCTGTTTATGGATGACAACGCCCGTCCTCACCGTGCAAACATTGTAGACGAATGCCTTCTATTGGAGGATATCACCCGTATGGATTGGCTAGCATACTCACCGGACTTGAATCCAATAGAGCATATGTGGGATATGCTTGGCCGAAGAATTGCAGCCCGTCAACCTCCTCCCACCAGTCAACCGGAACTTCGGAGGGCATTGCTTGATGAGTGGTGTAATATTCCACCAAGATCAGATTGATAATTTGATACTCAGCATGCCTAGGCGTTGTAAGGCCTGTATTGCATCGTCCGGGAGACATACTCCATATTAACCATCATACTAACCCTGTTATACTGTTTTTTGTAAATAGGTTCTTTTTTTAAATTTGCTCCAGGAAGTAAAAGTCGCAATTTTTATTAATTATGTCAAACATAAAGCATCTTTTTTGCTCTTTATCTTTTGTTTAATAAATAGACTTTACAAATAAGTCAAATTTGTTTTGCTTCTGTCTCTTTCTTTGCCTGAACTTCATTATCCTTACTTTATGGACATGAGTGTAAATTTCCTATTTGATTAAAATTTTTTCTACAAACTTGCCGTTATGATTTATTTTTCTGAATTATCTTGCTTTAAAGAATGCACTCAGTTACTTTTTTTTCATTTTCGCTGACCTATTAACTATTTCCCAAACTTATATTTGTGTAATGAATCCAATTCCTTTTTTCTTGCCGTTTCCCAATTCTGTCAATTTGTATATTTATAGCTTTTAAATGAAAGTTATCTGATAAATTAGCTCAGTAGTTACTTTGTCAGTTAGTTGGTATTAGTTAAGATTTAATCACCTCAGTGGAATTTGATTTATGTCCTTATTATTCAACTTCACATCTAGAGTTTGGTTTTCATATTCAATAAGGTTGCTTATTAAGGGCCGCCCAGATGAGAGCACCATGAACACATAAAGGGTGAGTGGCTTTAGCTCCAAGGGTCTCCGTCTGATCGCGAAAAACAAGCTATATTATCTCTGTCTGTGATTGACAGCTGGCTGTAAATGGGTACGCTTTGATGTGTGGATAAAACACTCTTGCCGGAGCAAGGTTTCTGGCAGGTTTCTCTCAAACTGGCTTTTAATGGAATTCATTCTCATCTGAATGGGGCTTTAGAGTGCTTGCAGTAATAAATTATCATTTGCTCGCGATTCAGTCAAAATTTCCATTTCAGTTTTTCCCATAAAACGAATACCTGCCAAAGATTTATTGAATTTAAATTATCTTTTCACAATTATTTTTTGTGTATTCATGTCCTAAATTCTTTCTATAAAATATTCTACAATTATACTACGACTACCTGGAACTTCAAATTTATTTCCCATGGCTTTCGAAAAGTGAAAAAACACCACACAATCAAATTTAAGTCAATTCAATCTCGTTTTTTTTTTACTAGTCCATATATATATGAAAGGGAGTTTTTATTTTACTTTATGTGGCGTTATTTTAGATATATGAGTATTTATTTTTTTGTCTTTTCTTGTCCTTTATTTTGCACCCTCAGCATAAGCCTTAATCGGTAAAATGTAGGCTGTTTCTTCTTCACGGAGAATTTCTAACACATAATCCATTGACTTTTCCCACCGAGTCTTACTTTGGCAAATTTTCCTAGTAATCCACGAACAGTTTGGAATAACAACTCTAGAAGGTACTTCTAATCCTAAAGAATTTTTGTCGCTCCAACAATGTAGTCATTCTCAGCTTCGCTGTTTTTGATGTGAAGATTTTTTAGTTAGTTGTCCGCATCAATTTCGCAGCCTTCTATTAGGTCCATAATGTCCCAAAGAATCTTTGTATCATCTTCTGTTTTAAACTGTAGAGCTTCTCCGTTCCTACAAGCATGATTTGATATAAGGTAGGGCGTCCGAATTTTTCTGCTTCCATTCGATTGCATTTTTCAAGTTTATTTATTTTGGTTTCCTTTTCAAAAAGACCGAATCTAATCTTCTTAAGGTTAGTGCTGCATGAATTCTTAGCACTTTATATGAAGTAATTACTTTCTTTAATCCATGAACATTAATTTTGATTTTTTTGAAGTTTTGTTTTTAGGCTTTCGATTTCAGGTCACAAAAATATTTAAAGCCATGCTATGCTACCAATTTTCTTTTAATAAATAACTATGTGCTGTTCTTTTACGTATATGGTTTAATATTTAAGAAAGTTACTAAAACTCGTATTTAAATAAAAAAGTATGCACGTAGCATAGACCAATCATTAATCATCATCGCACATAGCTCTTAATTCTCTCTTTTGAGTTACGAGGAATAATGCGCTGGGAAGAAGCGAGCAAGATCCAATTATGCGAGCAAAATCTTGCTCGCAAAAAGTTTGTTTCAACTCAACAAAGTATTGTTGTGATAGAAATTTTAATCTTTGCTATAAAATATATTAACCAAACAATATTTTTTAAAAGTAATTGAAACTGCTATTAATTTTAAAATCATAACTATAACATTAAAGTATAGGAATTTGCAATGAGGTAATACAATTATCTCTAAAGATGTTTCCGGATTACTTATAATTCCTTAATAATTCGTGTAGAAAATTCAATATATATAAATATATAGTTTTACCTTCTTTTGTATTTTCCACGGTTTAGTGATCGCAGCAACATCACAAGCTGTCATGAGCATTGCCCTGAATTAAATATGAAAAATAAAAATTTTTAAATCCCATATATGTTCTATATTTAGATAATTTTTACAATTTAATTAAAATTACTTAATTGAATATTATGAATTGCACAAATGAGGAAACTTGAAAAATACCTTAATAGTTCTTTGTTATCTTCTTCCTTCCAGTCATCTCTTTTTGCAGCCATTTGTGTAAAAGTAAATTGCTTCCTGAAAATAAATGTTAAAATTAAAAAAAAAAAAAATTTAAAAAATTAAGATTTTAACAAAAAACTTTTCTTTAAAAAACACAGAAAAGAAATTTAAAGCCAGTGTTACTTAATTCAATTTCCTTAAAAGGAAAAAAAAAGGAAAAAAAAAGGAAAAAATTCTACAAACTTACAGTTAGGTTTTTTTATTGCTTATTAACTTTCATTTTTAACACATTATTAAAATAAGAATTATAACTCTTCAAATTACTTTGTTTAAAATGAAAAAAACAAGTTTAACAATTAACTTACAATATACCTATATACGCTTATCGGTATATCTTAATTTCGGTATATCGATTTCATTATTAATGTATGTCATATATTTAAAAAGAATTCATTTCATGTTAAATTTACATGTTAATCAAATTTTACATACTTAAAATATGATAAATCTGTAGCTAAAATGGCTTCTTCCAAGACATGGACGACATTCTTGTATTCCTCAGAAGATAAATGGCTGAGAATTTGATTGTCCTGTAATTATTCCATAGTTTATATGTCAAGTACTTAATTTAAATTTTCATAAAAATTATTTAATGCTTAAAAATCATCTAATATGTAATATTATATAAATATTGTCTTTAAACAACTATTATGTATACAATTGCTAATTAAAATGAAAAAATAAGCAGATTTTCACTTTTAAAATTTTAATACTCTTAATAAAAATCATAAAACTTGCAAAAAATAAAAATTCTTTAATTAAAAAAAGTATTCAAGGAAATGAGGATTTATTTCATTTAAGTTTTTTGTCAATTTTATATATGTTTTTAAATTTTACATTTTCAAACTGATTACGAATTTTCTATTACTTTACTGTTTAAAAGCATGATACACTGATCAAAATGGTGGTGCTCCACTGTAGATGTAGAATATAAATCTGCCAATGGATAGCTAGATCTGTTGGTGGAAAAAGAATAAATTATTATTTACTAAAACAAATAATGCTAAAAAGGAATTGAGACAAATATTATTTTAAATCATAAAGATTAGAATACCATGTTATTTTCAAAATATTTAATCAGCTCAATCTTCACACACAATGTCATTCATTAGTTTTACAATATATATCTTAATTTTATTTGTATAGAGTGTAAATTATATTTTTATTTTAAATTTACATGAATTTATTTCTTAAAAATTACATTTTTTTCTTTTATTAATCTGTTTCATTAGAAAAATGTAAAAAATTTTACTTTTATATCATTATTAACTTAAATGTATAATAAACAACTTTCGTTGTGGAAGAAGAAAAATTCTTAGTAATTTATTTTTTTCCCAACTAAATAGATATATGAATTTATTCTTACTTTTTTTGGAAAGAATTATTTGTTTCTCCTTGGTCTAAATCGTGACACAAACAGGCAATGAGAAGTGTGAGAGTTTCTAGTTTTTCAAGCATATGACACAACTTTGATACCTGAGTAAATATAATTTAAAATATTATTTTAATACATTTTAAACAGAAGCAAAACATTTAGATAAAGCTGTTTTTTAGTGATGTAAACAAAAAAAAATGTAAAACAAGTTGTTTAAAAACACACAACTTTTCATTTAAACTAATGGATGATAATTGAATAACTGAAAATATTTCAATTCTTATGTTTTTTATGGAGGTATCAATAATTAATGTTAGTATAAATGTGATTTGACATAGATAGAAAAACTAGAGCAAATTTTGTATTTAATATATGCTTTTAATTCTGAAAAATTTTATTAAATAAAATAATTAATTTAAAATAGTTTGTAATTATTTTAAAACAAAATATATTTAGTATAAATGAATACAAAAGGATTAAAATATTTTTTTTTTACCCTCAGAATAGCAAACATCATTTGGGCAACATTAAAAGCATGTCTCCAATTGTGATAAGACACTGGCCTGTAATTCTTCCTCACGCTAAGTAGCCATCGACACAAAACCTATTTTAATAAAAAGATTAACTTTATTTTAAAATTTGAAGAAGCCATTTTATTTAAAATATTCGCAAATTTAGAATTTTCGCAAAATTTGTACAATTATACAATTTGTAAAAATAGATATTGAATGCGGAATTAACTTCAGACGAGAAAATTTTACAAATAAATATTGAAAGTTGTAAAAATGTTTAATAAGTGATAAATTAATCTAGAAACAACTTATTGTCAAGTTTAAATTCATTAATATAAAACCAATTTCTAAAATAAAAATCTATATTTCATAAAAGATTTAATATATTAATCGAAATAGAGTTTTATAAAATTACTACTTACCTATAAGGAACGTTTACATGTAATTCAAGAGA
The DNA here is from genome assembly GCA_021605075.1 of Caerostris darwini. Lineage (NCBI taxonomy): Eukaryota > Metazoa > Arthropoda > Arachnida > Araneae > Araneidae > Caerostris > Caerostris darwini. Next base: position 38,840 of record BPLQ01004411.1, read on the forward strand.
AAAAAATCTTATTAAATTTATTTATTTCAATTATTAATTTTTATGCAGATATATATAACTTCTATACCGATATAACTTTTATACATAATATTAAATTAATACTAAAATTGGGTGTAGGATTTGGTAGAGTATACAGAAACCAGTTTTTTTGTTGCAAAATAAGCCTAAATACTTTGGAATTACACTATTTAGAATTAAATGAGCATATTTTAAAGATAGTGTTTTATAGTCTTTTTTCTTAGCCATCAGACTAAATTTTATAATATATGATGTTAATAAAATATGAAAATAGATAATAAGAAAAATAGATTGTTAAAAAAATTAGTTTCCATTAAGAATTTATAAGTATTTTAATTTTATTAAAATATGTATTTAAGTTATCTATTATAAGACAGTAATAATTTAAAATTATAAATAATATTAAAAAGTTAATTAAAGTTTATAAATTTATATTATAAGTTAATATTATATGACATAATAAAAAAAATGAAGGATCATTTCAAAATTAATTATCTCCTTCTATTGAGTTAACTATATATTTCAGAGTAAATCTCCATTAGGCCATACTATTTTAGATATTTAAGGGTAAATTTCTGAGATTTTTTAAACAGTTTTTTACGTAATTGTATTGTTTGTCTATCTGCTTTTTTGCCATTTCTCAGTAGAATAAATATGGATATGTAATTATTCAACGTAATACTTCACTTGTCAATTTATTATCAACACATTTATATTTGCTGTTCTATCTATGCTTTTTATAATTTTCTTGGTTACTTAAAATACTGGTATTGATAAAAGATGGCTTGTTTTAAATCTTAAGTGATGATTTCAATAACATTTGATATTTATTGTATTCTGTGGTAACATTATATTTCACAATTATATAAAAGCAAATATTTTCAAACAGAGAAACACATTTTTAATATTAAAAGATGATAAATTTTATTAGCTGGTTGGTACAATATAATTAATTTACTGTTTTTTTACTGTTTTTGTGAGAGCTCAGTTTAGAAATAACAGCATTTATTAATTGGACACATAATTTGAAAACTTCCAGTTCCATACTTTGGATTTTTAAGGCATTTACAAAATGTTTCAAGCAATATCTCTACAGCTCTTTGAGGATTATATTATTGGAATTATTTTTTAATTAATAAATTATTTCTCTATCATTTTAATATATTTTTTAAATTTATGTTAAAATTAATAATTCCAATAGTACTAGTATTGTAATTCAATAGTATACTGTTAAATACTCTACTGAAATGTTTTAAAATGTTTAACATTATATATATAAATTAAATATTACTCGAATTGTGTTCTTTAAATCTGAAAATAAATTATTTAAGCCATACAAAATTACACATTAAAGTGTAAAATAGAAACTAATAAGATATATAAAAGAATTTGCTGTTAAGAACAAATAAACAAAATAGGTTTTTATTTGTAACCAAATAGCATTATTTATAACAAATTTTAAGGTTTGAGCTATATTCCTTAATCTTGTTACTTAGCATAAAAATTTATTCAAATGAATAAATTAATTAAATTAGCTTCATATTGTAAATCACTTTGTCATCCAGACTTATGTACTAAAGGATAAAATATTAAATAGCAAACTACACAAATTGATAGATGCTTTATTAATTTATAATTAATTTTTTATCATTCTTATTTAACAAATTGAATAACAGTTATAATACAATTATAATTAATTCTATGAAAAGGTAATTATTTTCCAAAATGGGAAATGTAAATTTTCATTTCATCTGAGAAAAAAAATGTTTTAGACTGTATGGTTTAGGGAATTCTACAAAAATAACTAGCACCTTTTTTTGATTGTGTCTAGTTCACTTATTTCTAAGAAAAAAAATTGAAATACATTTAAAATTATAAGAGATCTAATCAATTAAGAACCCATTATAAAAATCTCACTTACATCATATTCTATGCCAAATCTTTGAAGGAGACCCAAATCCATGAACATCCTGATGCAAGCTTTTAGCATATCTCTATCATTTAAACTGTAATCGTCGAATTTTAAATCATGCAACTTGTACATTTTTGTTGAAGGAATGTGATATTCCTAAAAAGAAGTTATTTTCTTAATAATTATGTTAAATTTGTAGAGAAAATCCTATTATATGTTTAACTGATATACATTCTAACGCTTATGGTTTTTAATTTTTTTGTTTTGTTTAGTTTAGAAATTATGGATTAATCAGCTGATGAAAGTGCTGAGATGATTAATGAAAAATACATTTAATAAAATGCATGAACTAAAAATAATTACAGTTTGATGAAATATACAGAATTTTCTATATTTGTTTTAATGTCGTAAACACTTTCAGAAAAAAGTTTATTGTATATTCTGTTATTATTTAAAAAAATATAATTAACTTGATACATAATCAAGTTTCATTTAATACAAAATAATTATTTTTTAACTAATTATTTAACTTAATATAACAATTGTGACATGTATAAATTTCATCATTTGCAAATCAAATATTTTATAACTTACTGTCAGTGAACCTTGAATTTCTTTCAAAGAAGTTGTTCCATGATACTACAAGACTTCAAGGTTTACAATAGTTTTAGTTTTAGCAATAGTTTTTAATAACTGTTCCATAATTATTAAAATTAAAACAATGTATTTGGAGATTGTGTAAGTACAAGACTTATGCATGACAAAATAGTAAGGGAAATAAATACAAATGTAAATGAAACTGGTTGATGGGATAACAAAGAATAATTAGAAGTATACAATATTTTGAAATATTTTTAATTTCATAACTCACAAATATTTTATTTGAGATTTATGAAGCTAAATTTATGTAAATTGAACATTCGTTATAAAAAATAACATTAACTATTTTATTTTACCAAATTAGAATTTAAGTAGTGATCAATTCTAAATGTTTGCCTGCTAAAAATATCGCGAATTGTATCAACAAGTAATAGGGTTTTAACTCAGATTCAACTGATAGAATCAAATAGGAAGAATGAAAGAACAAATAAATCAATAGAAAAAATATCATTAGAAATTTTTTTAATAAAGATGATTTTAAAAAAAATGTGTTTTGGAATATAAAATTCTAAATGAGTTGAAAGAAATTTCAATTGCTTCTGTCAAAATAAGTCAATACTTTAAGAGTGAGGAAGAAACAAACGAAAAGAGCGCCGAAAATGAAGAAATTAGCTCAATCAAAAGTGATAGTCTTGCAGTCCCCGACAACACTGATCCAGAGCCATCATTAGCGATGCGCTTAATTAAAATCAAAGTGAAGTGAGTGAAATTGGCTTCCAAAAATTACATTTTCGACATAAATTATTGATAAGGGACATTTTAAAGTACTAAATGATCAAATAAAACTGATTGTGATCGAAAATAGACATTTAAAGATCTTTTTTCTTTTAAGGACAGTGCCAATAGATCTTTCTTAGAAAAATTTTGCTACATAAACCTATTGCTTTCGAAAGCATATTGTGAAACATGTTGGTTATTCGCAAATAAAAAAATGCGCCCTATTCGTATAGAAGGCTATGATGATTGGAAACATATCGTATAAGCCATAAAAAGACACGAGACATCTAAAAATCACTTCAAGATAATGTCTTGTTTATGAACAACGGTATTTCCCTAGCACCCTTGATGAAACGCAAGAATAATATAATCCAGAAAGAAAATTTTTTGGCTCCAAGTACTCACAAGACTCCTTGATGTTACTCTGACTCTTTCAATCTGCAATTTCGCTTTTCGTGGCCATAGAGAATATGCATACAGCGACAATTGAAATACAAGCTATAATTTTTTGAGTACTGAATTGAGTATTGTTAAATATTTAGCGAAATAAGATCGTATTTTACAAGAATTGTTAAGTAAATCAAAAAACAAAAGACAAATTACTCAAGTTCAATAATATAAAATGAGCTTATTGTTGATTTCTTCAAAAGGTGGTAAACGAGCTGATAAAAGAAATAACGACATTAATATTTTATTTCATTATATTTGTATATCAAATATTAAAAAAAAAAAAATTTTGAATACGGAAGAGTTCTGTTACTGTGAGATTCATAAAGATGAAAATGGAACTCTTAAGGCCCTCGCAATTAAAGAGTCATTTTTTGGATTTCCTGAAGTTGAAGATCAAGCTGCTTTAATATTTTCCAAACAAATTATAAAATCCATAACTGACAGAAATATTTTTTTGAATATGTGTAGCGGGCAAGGTTATGATGGAGCTAATAAAATGACAGGTACTTATGGTGAAGTTCAGATATTGAGACAAATGTATGAAAGGTTTTTTCCATTACACTGCTAACAATTTAAAATTTGACAATGATGATGTTATAGAAATGCAAAAATTTTTTTTGAAACCGCACTACAGATTTATTTATACACATTTTTTGGACATAGAAAATTCGAAAATTTTGCCACTGGCCTCAGATGGTATAGTTACACCACTGATTATAGGGTTTAATAAATAGAATCAAGTATGAAGGAGGAAGTTTCATTAGAAAAATATTAATTAAAAATTATAGTTTTGGAACATAAAATTCAATGTGAGTTGAAATAATATTTCATGTCTAACTTTTAATAGATTTGAATTAAAGTACATATATGTTAAAAAAAATTCTGCACTGTATTGTATTTCAATGTAGGTATAACATTTTCTTCAGCATTGTGTCTATTTTGGAATAAGTTTTTGAAAAAATTACAATACTTAAACGCTAAATCTAACAAAAATATTACAATTGCTGTTTAGTAATTAATCTTGGGTAAATTTTTTTAATAATTTTAATAGATAATATCTCGTTTAAAAAAGTTGAGAGATTTTAAATTAAACTTTTGACGCAAAACAAAAGTTTGGTATAATTAAATTCTTAAAGAAAGAATTGTTAAAAAATAAATATCGTAACATATTGTGAAAAAAATAATAAATTGAGTTTGACAGAATGAAATTAAAAAGTGATATAACAAATAGCATTAAAAAATCATTTGTTAAAGTAATTATTTATGAAAATTGAAAAAAATAAATTAATAAATAAACTTATAAAAAGAAAAATAAATTTTGTTACACACACTAAGAGAAAAATAATAGATTAAAAAAATTAATTTCTTTACAGAAAAATACTAATAATAAATTAAAAAAATAAATTCCTTTAAAAAAAAAAAAAAAAAAGAATAATAATAATAAATTTCTTTATCAAAATAAATTTTGTAAAATAATCAAATTAAAAAACAGAAAAAGCTAATTAAAAATAAAATAAAGTTTTAAAAAAAACAAAGTTAAACAAAATTTACATAAAAAATATTCCCAGCCCTCCAAAAAAACCCTTGTTATCATAACGATGAGTCCAGACGAAAAAGTTTTAAAACAAAAGCGAGAAAATTTCTTTCTTATCAGACATCCTCTTTTACCAAAATTTCTTCTTCCAAGACGGGCTTATCAATTCAAACCCCTATCTGCGAAGACATCACAGCGAGGGCTTTTTCTGCGTCGCCTTTCCGACTCATGGAAACCCGGGTCATCAAATCTACTTTTTTATTGCAGACAATTGATCTGCAAGCAAGATATTTCCCTAAAGGTAAAGGCGAAACAGCCTCTAAATGCCAATTCGAAACCCCCATGTTTTTATGATGCCATTTGGTCTGAGAAATGTATTCTCCACGTTTCAAAGATTAATAAACATTTGCTTAATGTCCATGAGAACCTTTTCACCTACTTTTACTACATAATAATCTTTCGGAGTCATTCAATAAACACTATCTGCAAACTCTCTTCGAAAGATTATAGCTCTTAAAGGTATAAGAAAACACAGAAAAATGTAGTTAACTCTAACCTAAAATAGCAGCTCCTATAACTGCCTGAAATGATAACTGAGAGGTTGGTACCACGTGCAATATAAGAATGAAATTATTTTCATCTATAAAAACTTCTTGTTCAAAAGATCCTATAGTTAAAACTTGTTATTTTTCGATTCTTGATAAAACTTCAGCATATCATTATGATCATCTTCTCATAATAGGCTTACAGAACTATCTGTGTGCAACCACAATTCTATTATTTAACTTTATTTCTTTTGTTTTAAGTCCTTCTTTAAGCATCGTAGAATAGTTATTTAAACAACATGGGTATTAATATTTTCTGATTTTCATTAATTCTGTTCGCAAATATTGAACTGTTTCTGTTTGTTTCACTAAGTTTGTTCCTCTAGGACCAATATCATAAGATATTGGCTCTAGCTGAATTTCGAAATTTTAGCCAGGATAGTTTAGGGAATTTAAAGTCGAAGAAATATTTTCACATGCCTTTTTACACTTTCATTCAATCGTGTTTTTCGACTAATTGTATTATTAAAGTACATGGCGAAATAATATTGCTCCATTTATCTAAATAATAATTCATAAAATCAGACGAAACCCTAATCCATAAAAGCAGACGAGTTGATCGAATGTTGTTATTTTTAATGCAGAGGTCCAATCTTCAAAGTAACTCAAGCTAAGTATTGTTCTGAGTTTTCTTATGCGTTGCAAACAACTGACGCAATTTTTTGGGATTTAATTAAAATCCTTTCAATATTAATTATTTTCCTTAGTTGTAATCGTCAATTTTTTCTTCTGGTTCACGAGCAATTTGATGGTATATTTCATTGGAAAGTGGTCCCAAAATTTAAGAAATCCATTTTTCTTCTCTTAACGATACATGATTAGCTTGTCTGTCAAAAAGAATTAAATACAATGTGATGTCTTCTGCAGCATTGAATTTCTGCATCAAATTTTTAAATTCTATGTGCTAGGTGTTAGTTTTCCTAACCCGAAGTTTTAAGCTTTCGATTTTGTCTATTATTCGTATTATTATTCTAATGCACCTTTTCGCTGTTCCTGTTTTCTCACATTAATAATTGTGTTCAACAGTATTTTACAAAAACCCTAATCATAATTCATCTTTAAAGGATAACATTCTTGTAATTAATGATTCTAAAATCACCTTGTATATTTTTTGCTATTTCTTCACACAAAATTTTTAAATCTTCCTTAAATTCTTTTGCAAAGTAAACCGATTTTTTTGTCTGCTCCAATTTTCTCGAATATGTTGCAATTTGGCTGGTCTGCTTGCAAGTTATGTACTGACAGAACATTTTTCATGAATGCGTACTTTGGTTGTATTCAAAAATCTCTTAATAAAAATTCAACATTCATAAGGTGTTATAAGTGCAGCGAAATTTCTTACTTTTGATGATGAATATCACTTAACTCTTATAATAATCTTCCAATTTGTAATTTTTAAAATTTACACAATACGTAACTCGCAAATTTAAAAATATTTATATTAATCACAACTTTTGATCTATTTTCCTGCTATATGAAAAATGAATTTCATTTCCCAATGTTATGTTTATTTAACTGATACAGAACCTGCAAAAATGGTAATAAAATATTCATACAAATAACACCTTTTTAATCGATGTTTTAAAAAAATTATGGCTTTGCTAAAGATAAAAATATACTTATTTATGACTTTGTTAGATATTAATTTAATTAATTTTGTTACCTTATATACAAGTTAGCCTAGTTTATTAAAAAAATAGAAAAATGTCCATTTAAGAATAAAAAAAGAAAGGAAGCATGTCCATATTTTTCTCAGATTTTTACCTCATAACAAATGGGTATGTTTAGAGATTTTCCACATTCTGTCAAGTGACCTACGATGCCGATGACCCGAGACATACAAATTTCTTCATTTCGCTGCATTTGTTCTACGGCGGAATTGTAGGATGCGTCAAACAACTGGCTTACGAGATGCCTGAAAACAATTTGAAATATGAAAAAAAAAAAAAAAAAGCCATAATTAATTGTTTGGAAGAACACAAACATTCTTTAATGAATTTTATGAAACTTATGCGTTGCATAATTATTTGACAAAAATTTGAATAAAAACTTTGTAAAAAAATAAGAACCCTGGTTTCTTTCTGTACATTTAAGTGGAAGGTAAATCGATACTAATTTCCTACATAAAAATTGTAAATATATATCTGTCAAGTTGAAATGTATTACTACAGCTATTTTATGTTTCACAAAAAAAAAACATGACTAGTATTTATAGTATATAGACAAAAACAAACAAGTGCAAGATTTAAAAAGTACTTACCAGGATTTAAAAATCACATATCATAAATAGGGACAAATGAAATTTCTCTCTCTCTCTTACGCTCTCTGTCGTGTATATATAGGTGGAGAGACTTTGCCCAAATAAAATTTACAGATAATTTTGCATTAAAATTATTAAATAAAAACGTTTTTATAACAAAAATAATAAAAAGACTCTGTAAATAATACACAGTTTAATTGTCATATCTGAAAAGAAGCTAGTATTTATTGGAAAATAAATATCAATCCTTTATTCTTAACGGACATTTCATTGACACAATTCGAATATTTTATCACTTTTACTAAACAGTATCTGTAATAGTATTTCATCATTTAATTGTATACCTTGCCTTTCCTAAATTAACTATCAATTTCTGAAAATTCTTAGAAACTTCACAAATACTTTCAATTATATCATCTGATTAGAACTATTTTATCATTACCTGAATTAAGCGATGGAAACCAAGCAGAAACATGACGGTAGGCGTGAAAAAAGATTTAAGCCACATTATCGCTTTACTCAGATACTTAAAAAAATAACTGATAGATATTTGAGCAATCACTTTGCATAATCGTGAGGAAATTGTATGAAATTTTCATTGTTTCCCTCGTAATTCTGAAGCTCTCAGTCTTAAGTCAGATAAATGACTGCATGTAGTCTGATGTTACTCAAAAATGAATGTGGTGGTGCACAGGGCCGGAATTTCCTATAGGCTAACTAGACTTCAGTCTAGGGCCTCACGATCAAGAGGGGCCTACACTCAAATTGTTAGCAAAATTAAAATTATACTATTCTAAAAACAGTAAATACTAAAACACTGAATTGAAAATAAGGAGAAATTATACACACATGACTAATACACAAACATAAAAATGTATTGGTTAAGATCAATGCGTTCGGCTCATTGCGTCTGTTGTATATTCTAGATTGCACCAAAGTATGGTTCATACGTTCATTTATTTGATAGAAAATATGCTAATTTTTATTGCATATATTTTATTTTAGTGGGCAAAGATTTTTATTATTGAATTTTGTTTCTTTGTAAATGTTGTGTGTTATGTTTGATGAGTTATTGCTACAAGTACTATATAGGGTGCTAAGAATAAATATATGCAATAAAAATTAAATAAGTGTTCTCGACTTTTTTTGTGCCATATTTTTTATAAAGATTAGTACCCATCACAATGTTTCATTTAACATATTGATATATATGACAGTAATGATGTATTTTATTATCTCTCATGTCATTTACAAACTTAAAAATGGGAGGTGAAAGGTCTCATAAGTAGAATAGGCCCTCTTTTCATCTAAATCCGGCCCTGGTGGTGTATATCGGCTTTTCTAAGAGAGCCATCGTAAGAAATACTCAGCAAATAAACCGACGAAAATTCCCAATAATAACCTAGTGTACCTAAATGATTCTAAACATTTTAAAAAACAAGAACATGCGGCAAATTTTAAGATCACAGATTGAGAATCTATCGGATATCACAGATTCCAGAACAGCACAGATGATAGAAAAGATCAGGCAATCCAGCTTCTGTCCAACTGGTAGATGGGTAAATAATAGTACATCCAACAAAAAATAGCATATCCTTCCATTCAACATGATGCATTTATCATACCGTCCAAGAAGCATTCAGAAGGCAACAACAACTAAGATAAAGTCAATGGACTCACAGATAACAAGTTTGAGAAACGCGAAGGTGATGATGATATGATAACAAAAGAGAATATCCCTACGCCGCCTACAGAAAGACTGCCTCTATTGTTGGTACTGCCAAAATTGGCGACTAACGGAGATACTGAAATTAATCGAAGAAAGGTATAAAAGACTCGTTCCTATGAAACTTTCAGAAGTTTACTTGAAATGTTTTCCCGATGCACAAGACTCTAGAATTCGGTCATCTTCTTGATTGGAAAAAAAAGTAAATCATTTAATAATCGAAGTATAATCGGCCTAAAGGGACTTCTCGTAAATTTATATACAGAGGATTTCGATAACTTCCTCTGTTGCGAACTTGGTTTGACGATCGAGAAGTCACCCAGCTCAAAATAAAAAAAAGTAAGCCATTGAAGTATTGTAAATGAACCTGCCAAAACCTTTTCTCTACCAGATGAAGAGGATAGAGACGAGATAATCCCATCGCTTTATGACGATGATGTTCCAAATGCCCATAACTGCCTATAAAGTTAATATCCAGACAATACACTCCAGAAGAACTGGCCATTACCTCAAGACCTGTAGTTTCTCAGCTTTAATCTGCTGTTGTGTACACGGACAAGCTTTCCACATTCCCAACACCATCCAAGCCCAGACAAACACGGTCCATTGAAGATTGTAATGTAGATTTGAGGGAGTAACCTACTTTGTATTAAAATTCAAGTCAGTCTTCAATTCTCTAGAAAGAATGGTTGAAAACCTTCATAAAAAAAACCATTCAAAGAAGCTGATAACTAGTTGTTGCGATACAACAACTTGATTGAAAAGATTAAAGTGTTCCTGGGCATCTTCGAAAAAAGTCTGAGTAAGCAAACTAGTTCTTCTGAACTCCCACCTGTACTCCTACTTATCAGTACTTTCAAGCTCCGCTCACCCTAAGGCGGCATTTAGCTGTCCAGTCACCACTGTGTCCTCACTTGCATCCCATCAACTGCATATGCTTGTTAGCCCTTTCTGACGCTAAGGCATTTTCAAATGACCAATAGATCTTATGATTTTAAGTCGCAAAAAATTAAATTCTTTCTCCCTTTTTCCCTTGCAGTTAAATTAAAAATCATTATAGATTAATCATAGGTAATCTATAATGATAAGGTAATAATAGGTAATTCATTAATTTTAAATCCTTCAAAATTGTAAATTCTCATCTTATTCCTTTTTCTGATGATTATATTTTCGGGATATTATAACGTATAGGTACTTCGAACTCTGTATCGCTATTTGCCTGGCAATCTTTTTCAATCAGTTTTCAAAGAGAACATATCTCTCCTTTATGGATGTATAAAGAAGCCCATATAAGACAAACATGGGATGACTATATCGTGGTTCATCTTTAATAATTTTACTACAATAAGCCATTTAAAATGCGTGGTATTTGTAAACAAAGTACAGTGCATAATTCACAAACGCCGACGAGTAAAAACATATTTTTCTATGAAATAAAAAATGATTTGTTTTTGTTGAACATGTGTGGGAATCATTTTTTTATGCCAAGTTTCTCTATCGAGGAGAAGTAAATTTCCACGAGGATTTTAAGAGATAACTATTACGGATTTACTTGTCGTAAGGGACAAAACTCGGAAAACTCCCAATAGGCAACCCACATATTGAACTAAAGAGATTATTTTTATTTGCAAAGCAAATCCCAAAAACATTTTAAATTATAAATAATAAAACGATTTACGATATTTGTTGCTTTCAAATCACAGACACCTTAAGCTGAAGTTACTCCCAATAGAACGACACATATGTAGCAGATTCAGCGCTATATGAGTGCAACCACAGGCCGTTCTAAACTTTACTCCCATTTTACCACCGCAATTTTTGATGAGCATTTACAAGGATGGCTTCCGACTTTTTTACAATTTCCTCCTCGAGCTCAAAGAAAAGACTTTGTAGTGAACGGATTTATTTGCCCATTCTTGCATATACAAGGAAAATTTTACTACCAATTGCTTCTAGGATTTCAAACAGAGCTCCCTTAACTCGGAAACCTCATGTGGTTTTCTGCAAGTCGCTTCTTCTCTTTCATAATACATTAAAACAGAATGATATATCAATGTCATACTAACATCAAACATAGACATAATGGGGTATTTTTTGTACCTGCAGGGGTCACTTTTCTCACTCTTGACCAGGAAGAGGGAACATCTATCCGTGTTGGTCAGGATTCTGATGTTCCGCAGGGTCTTGTGGCAAAGGGTGCACGGATGGAGATCGTTGTAGATACTTATGGCCAGTTCCAAGATGAGCCCCCACTCGTCCAGAGCCTGCGATTCCTGTTGGGTTTTCAGGACAGCGTAATCGCCGATAATGTTACAGAGTCGCATGGTGTCGCTTGGATGAGGAAAAGAGGGAAAAATCGGGATGTTGTCAGAAGTCGTGTTCAGGATACGGCTGCAGGTGAGAGGAAGACTTTAGGGTTTTGAATATTAAAGGAAGCATATTTAAAATATAACAATGCTTCGAGATTCGTTTTCCATACCTAATTATTGTTTCAGCATGAAATATGGACCTAGACCTGGTCTTGAACGTTTATTGTTTCAAATTGTGAAGTTGCAGTAAAAATAAAGTAATTCCAGTTAAAATTAAATTTAATTGATTTCCATTGAGAAATATCTAGTCATTTGGCATAATCTATTGTTTTGGAGTTTTTTTTTTATATTTTGTTAACATTGATTTGGATATCTTACACCTATGTCTTGATATATTTTCATATACACCTATGTTTCGTTACATTTTTATTTGATACTAATTTAGTTAAAAAAATGATTGGTTAAATTTACAAGTTTTTATAAATTGTCTGATTAATTTGTTTTACAAATAAGCTAATAATTTTACATAAAATGTTAATGATTTTTAAAAGAATTTTATTAGTATTGTATTTGAGAAGTGCTACACAAAATGCTGCAAGTGATGGGTAGTTTCTTTTCTAGTTAAAAACAGAGTGCATGTTATTCAGTCTGCATATAGAATATCCGTACAAATGAATTCAAAATATTAGTATCAGAAGTGCATAATATTGCTTAAAGACTACTACTAAATAATGCAATATATTTACTTTACTATTACAGGGTCAGGCCATAATAAAATTTACTTCAAATCAATGGAGGCTCAATAGTTATTATTTTTTTTGGGGTGGGGAATTGCTACTAGAAAAGTTTTCAACATTGTTTTAACAATAAGCAGAAGGAAACGAACAGATTAAAAGAAAATTTTTACAAAAACCCCGATAAAATCTTAACTAATATTTCTCAGTGTTAATAGTGAAACTTTTTATTATTTAAATTTATTTCATTCATTTACAAGTGAAATATATTCTGTTTTAAGTAACATTAATAATTTACTCTGAATTGTACCTGATTGTTGATAAGATTTTTCACTATTGTAAAATATTCATATATATTAAATCTGCCTGAATTCATAATCCTCATTGGAAACTTTGACTATTTTTATGCGTTCTAAAACAGCCTTTTGACCTTGGTGATTTCATGAAAATTTTCAAAATGATTTTCATCAGTTTGACAATTTCACTAGGAGCGTTATCTTAAATATTTCACAAAATAAATCTCAGTAGCTGAATTAATTTACAATATACATGCATAGTGAATCTACTTTCGAGTACACTGAGTTTTAAGCTTTTATTTATCAATCATATTATATGCTTGAGAAGTCAGTACTGTCATTTCGTTACCTCAGATCATTCTAAAATCTAGTGAAGCATTTTTTTTATTGAACAATTGAGTTTTAAATGTGAGTATTTTTGAAGGATTCTCACAATACTTCGAGATTCTTGTTTCTAAAATAGCAGGTTTTAAGTTTGTTATATATTTGCTGACATAACACATAGAAATTTCTGGGAAATGTATTTTTTTTTTGTAAATTACTTGAATGCGAGTCATAATATGATATAAAAGCTCTAATTAGAAACTAAAATTTTTATCACTAAAATTTTTATTAATATTATAGTATGGGAAATTGACTGTAGGAATAGACAAAATGATTGTTAAAGATATTTTTGTGTCCTGTGTAATATTTATTTACAGCATTCCTCATTAATTAATGAAGTGGCTATGAATAACAATAAATGAACTGTTTTTTTTACTTAAATTCTTCTAGTTTCGCCTGTCGTCTATTCTATTAGTTTTCGTTAAAAAATTCTTTAAAATATTATGTCTAATTAGCCAAGATTACGTTTTTATACGCCATTTTTAGTTTAACTTTCTGATATAAAAATTTGTGTTTTGTTGTGTTTTGATTGTGTTTTCTGAAAAATCAGTTGTGTCATCAGTCATGGCAGAAACAAACTGCCCTTTCCTCTTCTGAGTATATTTATATCAGTATTTCATTCTAAATTGTCTTGAAGACCATTAGACCGTGCTGGTACCGGTTGTATGCGAAATTTATGAATCCTTTAAATAGGATTTAATCTAATACTCTTATTCGCCTTGTGATAGTTTCAATGTTTACTTTAAATAATGTAAAGATTATTATTTTTAAAAAACTTAACTGTTAATTTTAAAATTTATGCTATGCTCATTGAGAGAAAGTTTTTTGTGATTCCTTTTTTTCGTCAATATTTGTTTCCTTTAAAGTTCCCTATAGAATATAAAGTTACATTTTCAACGCGTTTAACTTTTATTTCTTAAAGGTTTCAATTTTTTTCCTTTCATTTTGTTTGTATTTCTATAAATGTCTTTTGACAACGCAACATTACCTAAAAAAAGAATATAACGCAATTTTTTTTACATCTAAGTTACAATGTGAACTTTTTTCATTGGGACTCAAATGTAAAGCTACAAATTTAATTCTTGATACTGCTTATTCTGGATAAAATATTTTATTAAATATGACATCAAAATATTTTTTTTCAAATGTAACATTCACATGGAGAGGCAATGTGAGAATTGAAGTTGTTGAAGTTTATTTATAGTCGTAGAACTTATTTTTTGATATTTGGTAAAATTATATAAGTTTTCTCGTAAAAAAAGAAGAAGAAAAAAAAAAAAACTGCGGATTAAATAAAACAAATGGAATAATAATAATAATAATAATCTAATTCTTTATTGTCGCATTCAAGAATATGGAATAGGATATTACATCCGATACAATCCGAATAGTTTTAAGGAATATAAGAACCAATTTCAGGCTTCTGCATAATATTTTGAATTTTCGATTACAAATAATATGAGAAATATTCTTATAAAATGGAATGTGCCCCACTATATCCGCAGTGAAGAATTTTTGTATTTTAAATTTGTAAGAATTTCTCAAAGAATATGTTTCGAATATGTGTAAAATTTTTATGTTAAAAATATTATATATAGTTAAGCTTTTTTTGCTTTTGTAGGACTTTAGATACGAAACTATTCTTAAAAATACGAACGTTGTTGGTTTAATTATATCAGCTTACTGGAACAATGGTTATTATCAAAACATAGAAACATGCAGCACAAGAATTTTTTGAGACATTAAACAAAAAAAAAAATTGAAATAGTTTCATTCGTGGCCACGAAAAGAAACTACAAATTAAAAATTCAATTTTTTTTCCATAAACAGAGTATGAAATATATTTAAGATAATATGTCAGAATGTTAAATTATTAAATAACATACCCAGTTCAAAAATTAGAATTTATTCTTTTCATCCTACAAGTAACATGCTCGTCCACATTGTTCAACAGATTTAAATTTTTTTCCCTTTACATTTGAATAGCTTTTTAAGACTTAAACGAATAAATGCAAAACTGAAGAAAAGTTCAAAGAATATAATCGATCCAACAAATGATAATTTTATTAAAAAGGTGTAAGTTAATTACAGAAAAGTTAAAATGTTGTTTAAAGTTAGTTACAGAAAAGTTAAAAAGTTGTTTAAAGTTAATTAAAGAAAAGTCATTACCGTTTAATATATTTCACAATTATGTGTTACAATTTGTATATAAATAAATTTAAAGCTTTAAATTAAAAACAAATTATTTTCTAATTCAGCTGTTTTAGCATATCATGTAATATTTAAAGTTTACCTTGAAAAATCAGCTTTACTTTCTAATTCGTGGGCCGATGTCTTTCGAACTGGAGTAACAGCACCAGGACTGTTATTGGTGAACCAAGAGTTGTCCTGAATCATGTCTTGAGGAGCAGAATGAAAAAGCAGCCAAGAGTCTACCATTCGTCGAGTGGCTTTGCGGGCAAAATAGGCATGAACAAACTGAGGATGCTCATTTAACCATGACTCCACCACTTTTTCGATTGCTAAAAAGCAGGTGAATGCAATGTAGCAGATAATGAAATGTTTTTAATTTCATTTCTACACACAAAAAATTGAAATTTCTCATTTTTTAAAAAAAGCAACTATATAGACTAAACTATTACGCATTTCTAATACTCATTTGATGCATCTTCATGCCATAAATTGGTTATAATTAACTAACAAGGATGTGTTAAGGTCAGAAAAAATATTGTCATATTGCATTGATACATATTTAAAATAAGGACAATGGGCACAAACACAAATCTTTCCAGGTGCAGTTTAAAATCTTTTTAGTGCTCAACTGATTTAGAATAGCGCATAAAATTTAAAGATAACCTTGAAAAACCAGTTTTATCCTTACTTCACAATTAAAGAACAACATTAACGAATATGAAGGCTAAATTAAGAAAAATTAATTTATAAGGCTATTAAAATAAATATTTTACTACTTAATTAATTCAATTTCACATTTAAAATATTATTTATCTGATTTAACATCTTAAATGAATAGATAAAACTAACGTTAGTGGTGCACCGTTAGTTAAATCATATTTCCCAATTAATCTTCACTATTACTTAACTTGTAGAAGAGAAATAATTTTTAAGATTTAAAGAGCTAATTTTAAAACAATATAATAAATTTAAATATACTAAGTGATGCATTTTAATAACTCACCTAAAAGCAAAAATTATACTTAATCCAAGGAACATTTCATTAGGTGATAAAATTTAAAAATATGATCTAGAGTTTTATTTATTTTACATTAGATGAGTGTTTAACGAAATTAAATATTCTATTCTCGTTTTTGCTAGCTTAAAAAATGCATTTTACATTTGAGAGTTTCTTTAAAGATACGAATATAAGAGTTAATTTTCTTGAGTCATATAAATAGAGAAAATATAATGCTAGGAAAAGAAAAGTAAATTAAATGTAAAGAAAATTGTACAGAGAATAAATTAAATTCTTGTCTAACATTCGAAAAAAAAATTTCTTTTGAATTTTCCCTATATTGTTACTTACAAATTTTAAGGAATCGGTAAATTAAATTCTATGGATTTCCTATAATATTCTATTAATTATATGGATTTCCTATAATATCCTATTAATTCTATGGATTTCCTAAAATATCCTATTAATTCTATAGATTTCCTATATAACATGTGGAATAACACACACACATATATATGTGCGTGCTATTATACTTATAATTCTATTTTCCAATAAATATTCTACTCTTTTCGTAGAAAATTATGCCACCATTTTGTAAACTAAACTTTTAAAAGATTTTAAACTTCTGAATAATAAGAAAAGGAATAATAAAATAATGAGTAATAATTTAATCTTATTGTGCTTTTTCACTAGCAGATTTCACTTATAAATAGTGGATTACATACCGTAATTAGATTGGATCTAATAAGTTTCACAAAAATCATATAAACAGTCATCAATATTAACAGTCAATAATATTATAAAAATAATTTTTATGGAATGTAATAAAATAATTTTTATGGAATGTAATAAAATAATTGTTATGGAATGTAATAAAATAATTTTTATGGAATGTAAGTACAGAGTATGCAACATAAAATAACTTGTACTAATTGGTTAAAAAAATGGATCAGGTTTGTACTAAATGGAAAACAATTTTCTATATAATCACTTGAAATATGACTTGTGTTATGAAATCAACTGAAGGAAAACTCCAATAATTTACTATTTTTAAAGCTACATTATTAAATGTTTCAAATTGTTTATACAGAAAATTTATATACTTTATCTGTATGTTTAGAAGGAGTAAAACAAACAATGCATCAATAAAAAAATTAATGAAAATTTGCAATAATAATAATAATAATAATAATAATAATAAATCCACAGTCAAATGTGCTTTTTTCTTTGTATTCTGAAGTCTATTATTCTATCCTGAAATGATTAAGGCATACATAATATTAAGGATGACGATTTGTAAAATATAATATGATTTTTAAACATTACTTATAAAACATTAATTCATTGAAATATAAAATACATGAGTTCTTCCATAAATATATTCCATTTTTCCACATTACATATAATCTGTGATGCATAATTTATTTATTAAAAGAACAAAAAATAATGATGTTTTATAGAAAGAAAATATCATTTTAGGTATGTTTAATCTAATGATTATTTTTATGAATATATTTATAATGTACGATAGAAAGAAAATATCATTTTATGTATGATTATACTCATGATTATTTTTATGACTATATTGGTGATGTAGGATAGACGACAGAACAAAAAAGTATCTGATATTCTTATTACATTGCCATTTATAGTAAATCCTGTATTTTGAGGTTAAAACTTGGAAAGGATAAAACCTAATAGATTAATAAATGCCACAACGTTCAAACTGATATGATCTAAAAATGTTACTTTGATTTATATTATTTTAAAAGTAAATGCAAACAACTCACCATAAGTAATATATGTATATGATTACATATGAACCCAGAAAAAGGGTTCCTCCATAATGCTTTAAGCCTTATTTTTCATATGTTTAAAATATTTTCATATTAGATGAATAAAAGAATAATTAAGCTAAATCAAATTTCATCACAAAAAGATTTATTTATCGTTATTTAGAAATAAAATAAAACACAAAAAGAAATAATTTTCTATCGCCAGTTTTCTCTTTCAAAATGTTGGATTTGAAATAAATTATATTGAATGAAAACTTCATGTTTTCTCTCTCTACAAATAAAAATAAATATATTACTAACATATTTATTTTTATTTTATGTAATATATTATGTTTTTAATATTTGTCCTTCTGTTTTTCACTTTTTTAAATTTTATTTTCACTTTTTAAAAAATTCATTAATTTTATTTTCACTTTTTAAAAAATTTATTAACTTTCTTTGTCAAGAAAAAACTGTTCTATATTTTACTGAAACGAAAATTATCACAATTTGACTTCATAAAATTTTAATGAATAAAGCTTAAAAAACAATGAAGTTTATGCGCATATTTATGCTTTAAATAAATTTTAAACAGAAAATTAATTAATCATTTGCTTTACCAAAGCTATTGGAATAATTGTTTTCCTTAAGTCAGAACTGTGAAGATCTTAAATTTAATATAAAACTGGTTGCACTATAATAATAAAATGGTTCTCCAAATTATATTTAAAAAATATAAAAATAATCTTTCAAATTGTTTAGTTATTTTACACAGTTATTATTTAGTTTTATAAAAAAATATTTTTCTAGCTAATAATAATTTCCTTTTTATTCACTTTTAAATTATATATACATTATAACGATTACTGCTTGCAATTATGTAAAATATTTCAAATGATTCCACTGATCTCAATTCAAATTAATAATAGATTTCGATAAAATTTTATAATAATTTAGATTATTTTTCAAAATGTTTTAACTGAAAGTTATAGCTTTGAAAAAGATAATGTTCCTTCATATTTTGTTACTGTTCATATAATCAAAATATAATAAACCATACATTACAAAAAATGCTGTATTTAGATGCTTAAAAATTAGATTTTATTATGATGTAGAACTAATATTCACCAAAAAAAGGGCCTTAATTAATTCTATTAGTTTCAGTGGACAGCATCTGCAAGGAAAATAAATAAATTTTCGATAAAGGTAAAACATTCTTTGTATGATGAAATCGTTTTTTATTGAAAAGATTTCCTTTAAACTTTAAAATGATTATAAAAATAAGGTTGAGAAATATTGAGAAATGTTGAGAAAACACTATATTGACACTATATTGAGAAAACATTTCAAAATTACAAAATTTGATTTTAGAAAGGTTTCAAAAGAAAACATATAATATTTAGTTTAACAGGATTTATTTACATCACTGGAGCATTCATGGATCCATTCAATGTTGCACTGGCATTCCCGACTCATGGTCCAGTAGCAAGATATGGAGACTGCAGTCGGAATACACTTATAATGTTGGGTGACAATGACAATGTAAAGCATCGATAGTCAGCCTGATGAAAGTGTTTCGGATTTTCTCCCATAATACACTCAAATGCAAGGCAGTTATCCTTAAAAGTTCCACCCGTAAGGCACTGTTCTCCCTTCAACGCCCTTTGGTGGGTGTTCATGGTGTGTATGAGACCCACTGATATTCCACCCTTATTTTTATAATTGGTAAGGGTGACATAACCCTAGGTATGGGGCGAGTTGTGGAAAAAAGTAAAGATAAGAAAATACATAATGGCATGGCTGTAACATTAGAACAAATTTGTTTGCAAAATAGTGCCCAACAGAAAAATAAATCTTGCACAATTGTCGCCTACGTGTAATACTGCACGTTATCATTCCTACCAGTGTTACCGATAGGGACAACCTGAAAAAGTCCGGAAGTACGGAAATTCTAATGCCTGTTGAAACGAAACGAAATTCAGTATCTAAGATTCTTTTGAAGAGTGTGCCTTGCACTTGCAAGGAAAGACTGCAGTGAAAGCTTTTGTTATCATTGGACCGGTTTAAAGTTCCCCAGAATGTGCAAATACTGCAGTTGCATCGAGTATGATATTCCTGTGCAAATTTAATTTTTGGATGATTCTGATCCACTATTTCTGTAACCATTGTAATATAGAAATGAACAAAATGAGAATGAAAATTTATTGTCACTTCCAATTTCTGCCAATGGTTCTTGAACTCGATAAAAAATCTGGACTCTCAAAAGGTTTGTGAAGAATTTATTAATTTCTTTTCTGTAACTAAATGTTTCAAGACTGCATAAATTTCCTTGAAATTTGCATATAAAGATTAATTTCCTACAATTTGTATTTTTGAAAATTATTCGTTTTTGTATTTCAGACAGATTTAGCCATTTATTGAGGTTTATTAAAATTAAAGTTGTATTTAATAAGCCGAATATTTAAAAAGTTTTAGGATTGATCATACACTGATTATATATCACAGAGTATATATTTGCATTTGATATCAAGCTTCTGTATAGTCTTCTCCGAATTCTATACAAATTAACTTGGAAAAAGTGTACAAGCCCGTAAACGCTTTGTAAAAAGCCTCCACTCCAACAGTATTGACTTCCCATATCACAGCTTCTTTAATCTACTCTATAGACGGCAAAGGCTGTTTTGCACAGAATTGATTGTCGCGCCTATCAGGATCCAACCTTTTTGCTAAAAAGTGTTGCTAGAGTTGAGTATTAGTATCTAAAGTACTATTCGTTGACAAAACGTTTATCTCTGTTCTTCGTTTTCGTTTGCAAGTAACTAAGTTTGCAGTTAATCACATCAGCATGACATTAATTCTTCAAATAACTTGAATGCAATGTTGATATTTTTAAATTAAATTACTAAATTTTTGAATGATAAATTTTAATCGATTAATGGAACCCTTTAATTTACATTTCCATGTTTTAAAAATGAAACAAAATAAATAAATAAAGGAGGCACCGAACTCTCGCCTGTGCCGTTTTTATATTATGTGAAAACATCTTTATAAACAGATTTGCTGGGGCAGCGAGAAGGAAAGTTGAGAGGTAGTGGATGAAATAAGGAAGCAGAGGAATGAACGAAGATCGTAGATATTTATTGAAATAAAATGATGTTACATTGTTAACATACGCACAATGAACCTATGATAGCTGTAGTGGGCTAATATATAATTGTAATATTGGAGTAATATTAGTAAGTAATAATATTAATATTAGAAGATGTAATTATATAGTGTTATAAAATTTTCACAAAGTCATTGAGGTTTCTGAAACTGAGGTAAGTTGTTAACGGCGTACCCAAGGGCAATGGATCCATTGGTGACAATGAGTTGTACAAGGCGCGCTATATTATTTGCATGTGACTTTTGACTTTCTATCTGCATATAATTGTTTGGACTTTTTGAATTCTACTTCAACCCCTGATTCTTCTGCAATACATTTGTTGCATAAATGCTGACATTGTAAAATTTCCCTTAAGATTTCTCTGATATTTGGATTTCCCACGTATTAATTTTATTTCATTATGGCTGTTATTGTGATCGTGGCTTTGTTTTTATTGCTCACCGAGACCTTTCCATTGTGCCCATGATAACTTCTGCAACACCTCTGAATCTAGAAGTATAACAGCAAGAACTGAGCTAAGTCATTGATCTCACTTCTTCACTTCAACATTGGTCAACTTCACTTCTCATTCGTACCTGCATAGTATTCCCTCTTCCATTAGAATCTTGCGATCTTCATCTAAATGTTGATCTACTTATTAACATTTCAAACTTGACAAAAAATGTAAAATTTTAATCCTGAAACAGCTACTCATTTACCATTTACAAAAAAGAGACCTATCACAAATATTTTAATAATTATTATTTTCCAGGATCAATAAGATGTCGTGGATACAAAATTATTAAAATAATTATTATTATTAAAAATTATTATTATTATTATTTATTATTTTACAAATGAGGCGTTGCTGATATAAAGGGTGAACTCAACATCGGGTCGACTTCCATTTTCGCCATTCGAATTTAGACCCTTTAGAGAATCTACAGGGATTTACAGTATATTTCACGTTAAGTTCCCCTTCTGTCCCTCTCCACAATACACAGAAAATGATACCAAGTTGGCTGAAAACGGCTACACGAAAGACGAACGTGGATACGAAAGGCGAATTCAACAACACTTCCTCCTTCCACATATTAACTATTCTGCTGAGTTCTCCACTGGATGATGCAATCTTTTGTTTTGCTTGCTTATGAACCCCTTGCGTTTTTTTTTTTGCACTATCGGAATCTTACTGTGTGAAGTAATACTATACATACTGATAATAGTGTATTTACTTGCTACTCCAGAAACAAGAAAAAGGAAGAGATTTAGAAGAAGATGACAAAAAGAAAAGGAATTCTGGCAATATGTATCTAGATACTCGAATGCAATATTGCCTTCTCGTAAAATCGGTGAGTTATGTATCTGCCAACGCCCCTGAACTTCTCACGAAATCTTTGAAAAAATTATACCGATGAAGGAATCCTTGCTGTTGCGTTTGACCTGCAGCAGGCGTTCCGTACCCCTACATTGACCTATTGTATCCAATTTTATAAGCGTAAATTCTAACAACTTTTGCATTCATAACATTAAGACAAGGGCCTCTAAAATGTGCTTGTGGAATGAAGCTACAGGAAGACGTCAATCCTTTGAAATAGCGTGCTAAGCTGTATTATTCACTATTTTTCAAATATTGTTGGTTGTATTAAAAAAGTAGCAACGTATAGCGATAATTTCTTTGGGCAGAATAAGAATATGGACTAGTTTTGGCCAGTAGGTCTTTAATTCACCAGGATAAATTTGACGAAATAATGTTTTTATGACACCTGGTTATTCCAACCATCCTTGACCGGGATTTCGAGCATGTTAAGAGAAAAGTTCGATATGTCAACAAGTTCAAGAATCATCAAGAGCATTTCATTAGAAAATGTCGCCAAAAAAAAAATCATTTACTGTAGTATACAAGTCATGCAAGATTTTGTTTGCTCTTTAAGAATATACTCAAAAACTCAGTTCAAGGCACCAATTTCAAGGACACAAGCAGGTATTTCAAGGATGCAAGCGGGTAGCAACCTACGCTATGTTTCAGTTCACCAAAGAACACAAACAGAAGCAAAAGTTATAATTTTGGCGTCATCTGCCGAGAAACTTTAAAAAAGGAAAGGGCAACTATTATGACTCACCAAAATTTAATGTGGCGAAAGTTATGATCTTATGATTCTCTTATATCTGTGGCCCCTGCAAAATTTAAAACTATTAGAAATCTCCTGCTGTACATTCCATTACCTTGGTCAACATTTTTTATAACTGTTATTGAAAGTCACCTATCAGCTACACTATCTCTAACAAAGAGAACAAAAAATGAACAACTTAATTATGCTAACTGAATATTGCTCATTAAAGCAACTGGTTTTCAAAATCGTTTTAAAAGTTTTAAAATTTGTTTTATACATGTTTGCACAATACAGATTTTATTTATTAATTGTATTGCAAGTTATAAAAAAATGCTATTTTTTTAAAGTGAATTAAAAAAATTTCTGACAAATTGAATAGGTTTTTTATTATAAAATACTATACCAAAAATGTGCCATCCCACAACGATAATAACATAATAACTGTTTTGTTGAGTGCGCCTTTATGGAAAACTTTTCAATCGCAACTTTTCTCACAATTATCTTTTGTTGAGTTCGCCCTATGTATCCGTAGTTATTCAAATGTTTTATGAAGAATCTGATTTTCAAGGAAAAATCTAGTGAATTTGATTTTTGGAGAAAAAGAAAAGAGAACTTATGATGAGAACTTTCTTTTACTTTTCATGGATAGAAAAGAAAAATTATTATTAACAATTTTTCACATGGCAAATATATTTGTCAAAATTATGTATAATGAAGCTAAATGAGAAAGAATTGATAATCAAAATACTATATTTAACAGTGAACTCTTCTTCTTCTTCTTCTTTATTGTCACAACAGCCCCATGGTGAGCCAAGGCCATCTGCTTGCTGACAGGTTTCGAGACAGAAGATGCTTTCTTTTTACGGGGTATGAATCTCATCACTGTGCCCTACGCCCAACACAGTTATATTAAACCGGGATCTACGCTTTAGGGTGGATTCCAAACCACTACAAGTATCCATTTCACGATCGGGATACGAACCCGAAACCAGTGGCACAGAGCGGCTAATCACTCGACCATCAGACCCGTTTCCTTGAATTAAGTTCTGTTAAGGGATATGCACTTGAAATAATAAATGAATATATATCTAGTGATATTAACGTTGTAATAATCGAGTGTTATTTGCTTCTGCGTACACTTTTCATTACAAATTATTTTTCAGCCTATTATCATGTAGATAGTTTATGCTTTTATAATAAATTTCCTACAATCATTTGGGAGTTTACATTTCACAAGTTGTACTTCTTTTTAGATATTAATTTATTGGTAAAAAAACTTTCTTATCGACACAATCAATAATCTGAAAATATTATTTTTCAAGGAAAATTATTCTAAATTTATACATAAAACCGTTTCAAAAATGAAACCATAAATTCAAATTTACGTGACGTTTAGAAAATACATATATTATTTAAAATAATATTTTTATGATAATATTCAAAATTCTCAGAGTGTTACAGAAATTAATCAGCTGAAAAAGAAGTAAAATTTCCTAATTTTTACTCATTTATTTCAAGTTACAAACACTAATTTTTTCATAAATAAGGAAAAAAATAAATTTTACAGAGAGCAAATGCAAGTAAATAAAGAAAAATTATTTGCTAATAATTATCAACATAAAAATAAAATCAATATCAAAATTTTGTGCCACATGAATATTCTAGCTGTATTGAAATTTCATAAAAACATTTTATTTTTTAATTTATTTTAGATTCCTGTTTGTAGTAAAAGTTATTATATTCTAGTGTATTTGTTTGTGAAGATTATAAGCTTTTTTCATGTTAATTTCACTCCTTTTGTAATTCCTTCTTCAATAAAATCTATTGTTAAACAGAAATAATTCTTTAGAAGAAAATGATCACGAATATTTTGAAGAAAACTGATTGTTGAACACGTTGAACTTAACAATTATCTAATGCACTTTAGTGAACTGAGACCAATATTTTTTTTCCGCATTTTTTCTGAGAAGCCATGATATTTTAATAAAAACTTGTAACTGAAATTTTAAAATTTGTAATTTGTTCAAAACATTTGCAGTTCCTAAAAATTTAAATTTTTGTAAATATGTTTCAAGTATATCTATATATTTCAGGCGACTTTTTTCAAAATTTGCAATAGCATTACAAATATATTGATTTTTCTCATATTAAACTGGAATACTTATTATCAATCGAAGTGTTGTAGAATATGTTTCAGAATATTTTTCATAATAAGTTTTACTGTAAAACCCGCTTTATCAATGAAAATATTAAAAAAAATATTAATAAGTAATAAAAAGATTTAATTTACATTAATTTTCATTAATTAAGATTTAATTTTTAAAACGTGAGAAAATAATGTTAAACGATAATACTTTCATTGTTTAAAGTAAGAGAAATTAATTAAAATAAATGTATAAAACTTTTAGATAGAGATAAAGAAAGATTGTAAAAAAATTCGATATAACCCAATTTTTTCAATACAAATGAAATATAATATATATCAGCTCCTTGAGGTTTTTTGTCTTGAAAATCATACTGAAAAGTAAAGGAAACTTTATATGTAATGCTACATAAGGACAATTTCAAGAATTCAGCTACATTCTATTTATTGCGATATACTAAATAATCAAGCATTTCCAATCATATTGAAAATCACACAAAATTACATTTTAATTTTTTAATAATTACATTAAATTTTGATGCTTTTGAAGAACTGTTTTTAGATAAAGAAAAATATCTGAACTTTTAAAATATTATTTTATTTATTCTAAAGATATTTAAAATTAAACTCCCCATGATAAAAAAAATTATGAAACAGTCACATAGCAAGTACAATAACGGTTAAAGGAATTGATTAGTTGTAATGAGTTGTATTAAACTAACTGTAAACTTACATTTACAATGATATCACATAAGTGATAAAAATAATTATAAGTAGCGAACTTGAAAATATTAACCAATTTAATCACTTTTAAAATTTCATATTAAGACATAAATACAAACAGTAGAATATCAAAATATACAAAACAACTAGGAAAAAACAACAATTACTTACTAATGCTAACAAATTTTTCTCGGTCTAAATTAACATAATTCATGACCATTAATTAAAATGTGTATTCATCGATATATCCATCACAACAATTCAGAAACGGTCGCTTCTTTTACAAATTCGGATAGGATAAAGAAGATTGCTTCAAGGTTCGATAAAAAAATTTTTCATTTCCGATTTACCATAATCAATCGAAATTCGGCCGCAACGGAACTTAAATAGTTTAATGCCCAAATAGAACCGCCTTGTTGTTAAATAACTATTTGTGACAAATAGAAAAGGAGGAGCTTTCAAATTCGAGATTAACCAATGACTTAAGTTATCCAACGGGTTTGGATGTTAAAAACAATGAACTTGACTGATACTGAATAATAGCTTCTGAAATAGCTTTCTCAGAAGTGCAAATTGATTACTAATGTGGATTTCATTGAGTGCCAAGCTGTATTTACATTCCTTTTTATGTAAAACACGTATCTAAAAGTAAAACAAAAACGTTTATATAAACGTTTTTAAAAATATTTTCATTTTATTTACAAAGGTTATCATTTTGGCGGAAACACGTGGCTTCCTTACAAAAGAATTTTAAGACTGTAAAACTAATAATTATTATTTATCAAATATTTTTTACTTTAATAAAAAAAGTATCAGTACATAATCTCATAAACACATTGCATGATAAATTAATATACATAGCTTAAACTATTGCAATTTTAATTTTTTATTCAACTTTTTTTAGAATAATAAAAGGCAAATCTTCTTTTTCTGTCTTCAGTGAGAAATAATAGAGATTTCGCTTGTAGTCCATAATATTAGAAAAGGCCAGCAGTTTTTTTTGCTTACCAATTTTCAGTAATCTTGATAGTATTTGACTTTTTGAAGTATTATTCCATCTTATAGGAGGCGATGTATATGCCAGTAACTGTTAATATCAACTACATTTGTAAAGCTAAAACATATGTGCCAATTTAAAGTATGCTATTAAAAGTAATAAGTAATAGATTTTCTTCTAATATAGATAATTTTCAATCTTTAACTTGAATCTTTTTTTGTTTCACAAAAACTGAACATAGATATTTAAAAACATTTCTACGGGCAGATTTAGTATAATACACTGGAAAGCTGACATTAAGTACCTTCATGTTCTTTTTGCCAGTAGAAATTTTTTTTTTTAAATAATAAAATATAAAAATTGATTTAATTCAGGCACGGTCGCAGGATTTTGTCTTGTAGGCGGGAGGGCGCAGCATAATAAGGTGTAACCTTTTGAAAAAGCTTAATGACTCATACTAAGCTATAAATAAATATAATTGTATCTAAATTCTAATTTTAATTATTATTTTATTATTAATTTTTACATTGCTTTAATTTTGTTCAAATACATATAAAAGAGAACATTAAAATTTAGAAATACTGATCAAAATATAAAAATTTAAATTCTAAAAAAAATAATAATAACTAAACAATTATTAAATTAAAATTCAATCTTTTTTCAAACTTATCGTTTAAGTCAATTTCAATATTTCGATGAATATTTGATAAAGCTAAACCATTAGACGTTCTTGCCTTACTGTTTTCTACAAAAAAAGATTTTAGCCTTCTTAACGTTGAAAAAGAACTTTTATATGAGCAACGATGAACGCATGATATCACTCAAAGAAAGGAAAATATTTTTAATTAGCAGATATGACCCAGAATTACCTGCCTATAGAAAATAATACATATTTAGTTTAGCAAATTTTAAAGGAAAGCAAACAGTTTTTCTCGTTTTAAATTTTTTTTTTTTTTTTTTCGATTTTGGGATTTTTCTTCTAGATTTTTTTTTTCTATGTAATTTATTTTAAACCTCTCGCAATAATTCGTTTTAATGCGTAATGCATAAATATTCAATAATGCGTAACTTAAACTATAAATAGAGAACTAATGCTACATGAAAATTTCAAACTGAAAACAGTTGTCACATACAATTCTCAAGCTAAAGATGGTTTTCTTTTCAAAAAATATGGATGATACTACTGTAGATATATGTCGTAAATTCATGCAAGCTTCAAAAATTCATAATAAAAGAAGTAATGCTCAGAAAATATTTCTTTTGTGCGAATATGATTAGAGAGACATAGGACTATTTTTCCCATGTATAAAAACACGATTCCAAACGAAACTGATAGACGGCACTCACACATCACACTGAGATGTTTTCTCCAAACTAGGTTAACATAAACAGATAACGAAACAAATCACAATAATATAACAATGTACATTTAGTTTAAAGTAGAAGATGTTCAACATGACCACAAATATAACGTATTAGACAAGGGAAGCACCTATTAGGGCTGAATATAAGTTGTCGGCATCGATGCCACCGACAGTTCTAGAATGGCATCTTTCGGAAACGGAAACGGACGTACCTGTTTCGGAGTACCTATGGAGTAAAATAAATCCCCAAAACTTCCACATAATCATTAATATACAAAATTACATCATTAAAGAAAAATAATGGAACATTTACGCTATTGAAGTTAAAATTACAAAAGAAAAAGTAAAATTAAGTTTAAGCTTAAGTTGCTCAAGTACAATTAGGACCAAAGTATCTGGAAAGCTTCGCTGCTCATGAGATTTTAAGTATCACTACAACCGAAAATATGCCGGTTTCATGTCAGGTGATCGTGAGGGCCACTTCAACTTACAACCTTGACTTATGACTCGATCTTCAGTGAAAGTGCCAACATGAACATCTTGACTTCACGTGCAAAATGGGATTGGGCATCATCTTGCATGAAGGTAAAGGCAGGTAACGCATATCTTTCTTGCAATGCAGACACAACGTGGAAATGCAAAAGCGTAACATACCGTTCTGTACAGGTTTACCAGTCAGTTACAAGCCAACGATATAAAAGAAAGACGCTGTGAAATCACATCAAAAGTCACATGAGGATAATGCAGTGGCCTGGTCAGGTATTCAGGAGGGCTTGATGTAGTGCAGATATAATTGTTTTGCTTATTGACTTCACCATGCAGTGAAAAATGAGCTTCATTCGTCCAAATAACATTCAGCAACCTTTGAGGGTCAGAGCCTGATGGGCTAGCTCTCTGGCGCTCGGTACCACAGGTTTCGGGTTCTCGGTACTCGGTACCACAGGTTTCAGGTTCCCGGCGGTGCCATGGATGTTTGTAGGGGTTCGGAATCCACTTTAAGCCGTAGATCCCGATCTAACCTGATCGTAGAGCATTACTCCGTAGATAGTATTATTACTCCGCGTCCGTAGCTTATCTGCAAGCTACACGCACCTCCTGGGTAGTGCTAAGTGAGTGACGTCAGTGCAGAGCTTTCCTTAAGGCATAACAGACAACTGTCTAAGTGTTTGCCAGCTGAATTAGAGAAAAAAAATCTTTGTGGGTCACGTTTCATTTCTGTCAGCTCCCATGTACTGACGTTTCGTCTTTCATCTGTATCTAGGGTATTAATTGGGGGTTAACATGGCTTGTATGGATACAGATATCCTTGTATAGATACAGATATCTAAGTTTTCGTGCAGAATATGTCGAATCAAAGATTCTGAAATCCACATTATTCTCCCAGCTTAAGGAGCACTCCACGTCGATATCCGGATTCTTTCATGATAAGCTCAAGGAAGGTCTGTCACTTCGTAGACCATCCTTCAAACTATCGTTTTCTCACAACAACTTCCTA
This sequence comes from Caerostris darwini, assembly GCA_021605075.1. Lineage (NCBI taxonomy): Eukaryota > Metazoa > Arthropoda > Arachnida > Araneae > Araneidae > Caerostris > Caerostris darwini. The sequence continues at coordinate 69,391 of BPLQ01004411.1, forward strand.
AATTCAATACAACCGATTTCTAGCGATGTGTTTTATTGCCAACCTGATTTGCATAAAGCGTCTCAATATGACATGTGAGCTCCCTGTTTACTCCCCCCCCCTGTTTTATTACTTTCGGAATAATTTTTTTATATATGGAAAAATATATAAAAAAATATATAGCTTTCAGAAATACTTTTTTATATATGAGCCACATAAGCTCAAACCGTAATGTTTTCCGAACATTACTTCTTTTAATATGAATTTTTGAAGTTTGCACGAATTAATTACGTACTATAATGGATAATGAATATATAAATACATAAAGAAATTTATTTTGACGTAATTTTTTAATTCAAAAATAACTTTTTGTCATAATTCTGAAATTAAAACAAAGCTTTTGGCGTAAATAATAAGCATTGATCAATAGAAAAACAGTTAAGAATTTAAATCACGTAATTACTTACTTTTAGCCAATCACGGATTTGTTCACGATGAAAATCTCTACGCCAAAGTTCTGCTGTTGTGGCGATTTATTATTTTGTTTAATTAAAACGAATTAACTTGAATTTTTTGTGATTTCAACGCCTAAACAAAGTGGCATAAGCAACTCGTGCCTCAAGCCTTGTGACATAAACAACTCGTAGTTAATGCTGTGGAGGCTTTCAGGTGGTGAGACTTGAGTTCCAACGTTATTATCTCTGATTCATGCCTTTCTGTCCTTCTAGCAGGACATAGCTGTCTTATTTTTTTTTAATTTTTCATTTTGGGGAATATTCAATGTTTGCTATCAATGAGTTTTGTCTATTTGAAGTGTGAATTTTTTTAAATTTTATCAATTATTAACATCGATCCTACCTTGCTCGGCTAAAGAAACTAATAAATATTTATTTCGGCAAATTTTATTTTTTAAATCGCTTTAATTAAAAATTTCTTCCAATAATATTTTTGACTATGATTGGGTAAAATAAAATAGTTAAAATGTTGCTATTTTTATACTGAAAGTTCAATTTGCTTTTTTTAATTTATTAACACTCTAATAATACTATTTTATCTTAAAATATTCTTATTTGAGCAAACTTCTAATTATCCTTCCTTATCTCACCAAATTTGAAATCTTTTTCACCTACATTTTAACCTTTTATTAACTTTTTATGTAAATATTAATCATTTATTAACTATTAATCATTTTTTGAAAATATTAGAATGCTATAGTAGACCAGCGGTGGCCAACCCTGGGCCCGCCTTGAACATTTTTCCGGCCAATGAGATGTATCACACTTTTTAAAAATATATTTATTTTGTAATGGCCAAAGTAGTGAAAACCATTGTATTAAAAAATACATTATGTGTACATCTATATATTCAAAAATTAACTGTCGAAATTATGAGAAAAAATTAACTTCGATTTTAAAATAATATTCTTGCGAATATATGACAACTTGAAACCGACCAAATACAAAACACTCTCAAACATAACGGACGCTAACTTGCAACACCCATTACATTGTGCGAATACCCAAATTGAGATCGATTTGCAAAAGCTAAGTGAAAGAGTGGAGAAAAAAAATGTCACACTAGTAAAATAAATATTTTTTAATCATTTCATTTTGTTTATTTCATTTATATTTATATATTTTTTATATTTCATTTTTTGTGTTATATATTTCTTTGCAATGTGCGTTTAATATCATTATTACTATATTATCGATGTTTACATGCAAGAATAATAGTAAACACAATAATAATAACTCGTTATGTTTCAATTTTTCACTCCAAAAAATGTCTATAGTGGGACTAAATCTAATATGAGAATATATAATTTTATATACGGCCCGCGGAGTTAGGATGCATTTTCAAAGTGGCCCGACAGATCTTTTGGGTTGGTCAACCCTGTATTAGACACTATCCAATGCTATGGTAATGTTTCATTTAATTACAATTTTAATCCAGAATTAATAATTCTAAGCAGAACATTTAACAAGTTTAACAAATAGAACCAAATATGAAGTTATAAATAGGAAGAAAGAATATGTAAATTAATAAAAAGAAATATCATCGCAGAAATTTTTTAGCTAAATCAATTTTGAAACATAAAAAAATTCATTTTGCGTTTTTGAAACATATGAGATAGGAGACAAGATGCTAAACACAATGTAAAGTTGAAAGAAATTTCAGGTGTTTATGTCAAAAAATGTCCTATTTAAATTTTTCTCTTCCCTTTTTCATAATATTTTGCTTACACAAATTGAAGTTCATTTATGTTAAAAATATATCGAATTGCCGCCTTATTTAATGTATTTACAACGTAATTAATATGATCTACTACAATTGTAATTAGTTTAATATACAACATTTTTTATTTAAAGAATTTAACATTAATATACGCAAGTAATTTTTTTACTACATTTAATCTGTAACAGAAATGTAATTAAACAAAAAGATATTCAAATTAAAAAAAGTTGTCTGCATAGCAAAATGTATGTATAAAAAAATGCAAATATGATTGACAGAAACAAAAACATTGTGATACATAATCAATACAAATAATAGTTTAAAAAATATTATTTATATAACGATGAAAGTATTATTATTGTTTTAGAAAAAATGCACTTTCGTTTAATATTCATTGGAACTTTTTATTATAATTATAATTCAGAGATATACACTCAAGAGCCAAAACATTATGACCACCTGTCAATAACGAGTTGGTCCACCTCTGGCGCGCAACGCCGCCTTGGCATGGATACCACAAGTCATTGGTAGTCATTGGCCGGAGACAGATTGTACCAGATGTTTAAGCAACGGTCACGCAAATCCGAGATATTGCGAATTGGTGGTCTTTGAACTCTGAACTGCCATCCCAGGACATCCCAAATGTGTTCTAACGGATTGAGATCCGGTGAGTTAGGCGGCCAGGACATTAACTGGAATTCAGCATCATGTTCCTGGAACCACTCCAACACAATTTTAGCCTTGTGACAAGGGGCGTTGTCCTGTTGGAACATTCCATTTCCAGTTGGAAAAATAGAGGCCATGTAAGGGTGCAACTGGTCCGCAATGATGTTCAGATACGCTGTAGCATTCATGGTCTACTCTACCACAACCACGTCCCCCAAAGCATAATACCGCCACCACCGGCCTGTGTATGACCTACTGTACATTGAGGGAGCAACTGTTCGCCTGGAAGACGGCGTATCCTGACACGGCCACCGACGTGATGAATGACAAACCGTGATTCATCTGACCAGGCAACTCTCTCCCACTGATCCATGGACCAGTCACGATGTTCCCGGGCCCAGCGCAGGCGCAGTTGGCGATGACGTTTGGTCAGCAAAGGCACACGAGTGGGACGTTTGCTGCGTAGCCCCATATCCAACAGTGTCCGTGTCCGCTGAACAGTGTGTTCCGATACTATTCTACTTGGCCCTGCATTGTATTGGGCTGTCAGCTGAGCCACTGTCTAGCTCCGGTTTTGTTTCACCATGCGAGACAGTCTCCGAAGACCTTTTTCTTTGATAGCGTGTGGACGTCCAACACCATGTCGTCTACTGCTGGTTTCACCGTCATCCATCCACTTTGCATAAGTACTAACAACTGTAGATCGCGAACAACCCACGAGTCGTGCAGTTTCGGAAATACTTGTTCCGAGCCTTCGAGCCATTACAAACTGCCCTCTATCAATGTCGCTTAGATCCGCAGTCTTTCCCATCACACACAGAAATAAGTGTAAGAATGATTCTTCAGACTCTCCAGCAGCAGTTAAATACCACTTCCACCTGATCACGTGCCTTCCACGTCATCCAGGCGAGTTCATTGCAAAATGTAGGGGTGGTCATAATGTTTTGGCTCTTAAGTGTATATATAAATCAAAACATTAAAATTCTCGTTGAAAGTAACAATTGTTTTGTCAAATAAGAATAAAGTAAAAAAAACTCATACAATAAATTTATAAAAATTCATGCATAGTTTTTCTATAAGATACTTATATGTTTATACTTTTATAATTGACTTTTTTCCTTACTGAAATTTGCGATTGTATCTTCCATTTCATATAAAATTATTTTTTTTATTTAATATTTTTTTTAATATTTATTAGTATTGGATATTCATTGATGGATGTGGGAAATTGTAAAAATGAAATTCCATTGAGTAAATATATATATATATATATGCGCGCGCGCGTGTGTGTAATGCACGATTTCCCATAAGAATCGTTCTAGTTTCAGTCTTAAGTTTAGCCAGACCAATTTATCTCTGGATGTGTGGCAGCTGTGAAGTGATCCATCGGTTTTTAAAAATTAAAAAGTTATTTAGCTGTAGTTTAGGCTTTGTGATTGCAGCCATTGCTTTGGGTTGTATAAAATAAATAATATTATTTAGTTTTAATTCATTCTTCTTACAAGAATTACTTTTTAATGTAGCGTTCCTGTTGAAATAATTAAAAATGTATTCTACTTTCGACGTAAAAAAATTGATGTTCAGTGGCATGCTTGGGTGTTATAATTGGCGGCTGAACATGAGGGCACAATGTCGATTTCAAATTTACCTATTACAATATGTTACAAAGAGGTGTATGCCTGAGTAAATACTGGAATGTGGCTGTATTGCAAGAAAATGGAAATGGAAAGTACAAAGAAATGGCTGTATTGCAAGTGAACGTATCTATAATATATTCAAAGAAAACGGTATAACGTTGAAAGTACACATGATATTTGCGTTAGCTGATGGTATTACCCAGTCTAGAGAAACTTTGTCGTTGGTTATAGTGCCAGTAATCATTGAAGGTAGAGCTTTTGAAACTGAATTCATAATTTTACATGAAGCTAGAGTTAACAGAACTCTGAAAAGTTATAATATAGTGTTAGCAGTATTTATCAAAATTTGGTATTTCAATAAACAATCTAAGAAAAGGTATTCACTGGTAGAATATTGCAAATATACTGAAGGCAGCTGAAGGCAAATTGCTGACGCCTAATAAAAAGAATAGGAATAGATCTAATGCTCCTTTGCAAAAGTATGAGAGATGCTTCCAACCTGTAGGCATTCTGTTCTGCGAATAGAGTTACTCAACTCTATTTGCAGAACACTGTACTGATACTGAAAATTAAGCTCCTGTTGCAACGCCACTTACAGAATGACTCTTACTAAAATGAAAGTTCTTAGGAAAGAAACAGATAATATTTCATCTCAAGGAATTATAGAGGAATGTTAATCGTCGTATGTCTCACTAATAGTCCTAGTTCCTAAATCTGATGGTAGAATGAAGTTCTTTTACCAAAAATTATATGCTATCATACGTATTCATTGCCACTTTTAGATGAATTGTTGCACGACGTTAAGAATACACCATGCATGACAACTTTGGATCTTCTATCCGATTATCATCTAATTAGCGTTTATCCACCAGATCAGAATAAGAGAGGAGCCTGTTTGTCCTTATAGAATTTTACGTTATTTGAAAATGCCATTTAGTCTCCGCACTGCTCCAATTTCCGAAAATTTTTTAACTGTACAAATAGGGAATATCTGTTGAATCAAGGTATCTTGTATAGATATTATTCTGACTCTGATACACAAGAAGACCATTTTGTTATGCAATCCCAAGAAAGAGAAATTATCTTGAAACTGCACCATGACTCACCTACAGCATGTCGTTATGATGGACAATGAACTTATCAAAGTATCGCTAGAGATATTACTGGAAAGGCATGCAAATTTTGTGAAGAATTGTCCTGAGTGTTGTTGATTTAAAGCAACAATCAGAAACGTAGTGGACATTTAAAAACTCCGGTATATGCTCAGGGATTTGAAACATTAAGTATAAATTTATGAGGTTCTTTAACAGAAAGTAAAGAAGGATACAAGTGGATCATCTGGCCAAAGTATGGTCATTTTGTGTAGAAATGGATTATCCTACTGGAACACGTTGACTGGAATAGTGTTAAACACTGCAACACAACAGCTAAATCAACAATTTGACATATAAATTTGGGATCAAGGTGCACGGAATGACTACGAGAGTATTCCTGTTGACGTAAAATATTGCTGGTGTAACCTCGTAGATCCAGTGTGTTTATGACAAAGACAGATTAGCTTTAAGAGCTCACAATACTTCCTTCTAATTGACAAACGACCATCACTGGTACCAAATCATAAACAAAGATTATGATTTGGATTTATTATAAGACTTATTTGATAAAGTTGAGAACATAACTTAGATAGCTCGTATATATAGAACAAACTCTTGGTGGACATCACTAAAGTTGTTGATATAAGGGCGTCTGACTCGGAGCTGTCTCTGAAGTAGGAGATTTGCCATCGTACTCTATGTCTCTCTGGTAACAACCGTAACTAGAATATTTGCTGCGGATGCAGTACGAAAGCTATAACCCTATAAAGTGTTATTGTTCATAATTTTAATTTGCTCACGTAAAATATTTCCTTAATAGCAACAGCATATTTATGCATTTAAAACATAAACAAACTAATGTAAAAAGAATAGAATAAAACAAAGATTTGCTGAACTTGATGTGAAAATCGTCAATTTATTTCTAATAACTTTAAATTAGATCTTTTAAGACATTGTCAATGATAATGGTATTTCCATAATTTAAATGTTTTAGAATTGAACAATCAGTTTCATTCATTAATGCTCTCTTAGAAGCCAAAAAACCTGATATAGGTGGAAAAAATTTCATTCTCCATATTGGAAAAAGAAAATGTGTCATTAAGAGAAATAATAATTATTATTCTGTTAGATAACAACATAGTTACAAAATTATAAAATAATGAAAAAATGATAAAACGTTTTCCAATATACAAGTCAGAGGTATATCAATTTTAAATGCATTTATAATATTAAATGAAAACCCTGATAATTATTCTACAAATAAATTTAAAAGGTAGTTTAAGTTGCCAAAGTGAGAATTGAAAAAATTTGTAGACGATATTAAACAGTAGTTGCCATTAGCACCATTATACTATACAGATATTTTCAAATTAATAATTTTTTTTTGAAATTTAAATTCTTTTTATTCCTATTTTTACAATTCAAAAGGCCATTTAATATTAATTACCTGCACCTGTATTTTGTACTTGTTAAGATGCTGCATGATTTAACTTTCAAATGTATGTAATACATATTTAACAATATTTGTTTTAATTATTAAAAATATAGTAATTAGTTTCAGTTTTATACGTTCATCTCATAACTTATATTTAATGTAAAAATTATATTAATTAAAATACTATTGCAAATAGAAATTATATTAATTACAATATTATTGCAAATATCATCTATAAGATTAAATTTATCTAGTTGAGTAGTTGAAATTTATAAATGCAGTAAATATTTTTGAAATGTAATTTTTTAAAATTAAAATACAGAATTAAAATAAAAGTAGATTTTCTGTTTTTGTGATTTTTATGAGACAAGATTATTACATACAAACGTTTAGTGGTTTCATTGGTTGTACGCTTTTCATGATAATTGTAGAAAAGCTAAACAACCTTAAAATATAGCCCTGAGAAAAATGAATTAAAAATTCATTCTTTCTAAAGTTCTTAAAAAAAAGCGCCCATTGAAGATTATACATATAACATTTAAAAAATAATAATAACTGTTAATTTCAGATATTACTTAAAATTTGGTTAACAAAATTTGTTTTGATGGCTAGAAACAATGTGCGATGAATGAACTAGATTTATTTTAAACATTTTAATTTATTTTTCACATGTCCAGTTTTTAGAATATATATATATACATATAAATTTAAAACAAATAAGGTAATTTTTTATTTAAAGCATATTATAAAAATTCGTAATATTAATAATTTATTTTAATTATTAAAATTCCAATATTTATTTAACTATTTTTAATTTTGATAACTCTTTTTTATTTTTATTAAAAATACTATAGAAATATTTTACATTCATTATGCTGCTTCTGTAGATATTTTAATTTTTTATTCCTCTTTTCATATGATTATTTAATAAATAATCTGTAAATTGTACTTCTACTATAAAGAAATTAGCACTTTTTAATAGCGTAATATTTTTAAATATTAAAAAAAAGCTATGCATAAAAGATATCAATTGTGTTCCCTCATGCTTTAACCTTTAAAGTGGTTTACATATCTGATTAGATTTGATCTGATTTATTTATTTGATTAGTACTTTTTATATTTTAAATCGTGTTTTATAGTAAATTGAAAGTGGGCATGGATTAACTAAATGTACTATTAAATAATTTCTTAATAAATTTGCTTTTTTATTTTGAAAATTATTCTTTATTTAAAAAAAACAATATATAACAAGAAATACATTGTTTTCATTTTCATTCTTAATATTAGTTACTTTTTAAGATTTGGATTATTTTATATATATATTTTTTTTCCTTTTTTGAATTAAAACTTTCTGTTCCATTTTGTGTAATATTTCTCTTTTTATCAGGATCTTTTGTAATGATGTAGAATTTAATAATTTTTATTATATAAAAGCTTTCTGATATCTTCAAATTTAAAGTTAAGTAGTAATATATAAAAAAAATCATTACAATTTTTATTTTCCTTGCTTGCTTCATATGAAATTATTAATTTTAAAATGTATAAAACTATACTTTTTTTAAGAAATGTTTTCCAATAAAATGTACCAAATATTTAAATATATACTAAATAATTGAAGAATTTAAGTATAAATAAATTTACTTTATTCTACTTCCTTTGTCTTTGTGTGCTTTTATTTGCTTGATTATTATTATTTACACATTTTTACAATAAACTTAAATTTATTAAAACTTCGTATTATATAATAATTTAATAAGATACATTAGTAGTTCATTAAAAAAATATAGATCATTTTTCTTCATATGGCATTTTTCTTTTTTTCTTTTGCCAATCTTAAAAGAAATGAATATAAATGCTTAATTTATTATTATGTATAATTGTGATAACTTTATTTTTAATAATAATAAAATAAATAAATTCAATAAATTTAGGTGAGTATTACAAACATAAGTATTACAAACATAAATATATAAATCTGATATCTTGATTGATTAGATATCATTTTATTTTAAAAATTAGAAAATTTAAAATGTAAATTTTTTAATCTTATCTTTTAAAAAGTTATTTAATTTTTGTATAATTAGTATTCCAAAAAGGAGAATTATCTGTAGAATAAACAATTCCAGTTTAATAAGTGGAATTATTTATTATACAGATAGTTATTCTTAGAATATGCCATTTTAGATCGTGCATGTGTCTTCGCTGCTGATCATCCTAGATGATTCCGGTGAAATTTTTAAAAATAAAATTGAACATATTTCTTCTTTGTACCGATAATTATTCAAAATAGCATTTATTTTATATATCCAGTACACTATTCATTTTTATTTAATTGAATTTCAGTTATAAAATTATATGTATTACATTAATTTATAAAACTAAATTAAATCTTAAATTTGAAAATAAAAAGAAAACACTAACTAAATAAATATTCTCAAGCTTCATTTCCTTTCTCTGCGCTCTTTTAAATTATGTCATGATTCTTTAAAATTTATTCAGATAATTTAAATTTCTTTCAGAGTTGTTATACAGTACAAAAATTTTCATTTAAAATAATTTTGAATTCTAAAATCAAAATTCAAAATTCTAAAATTTACAATAAAGGATGATTCTAAAACACGATTAGATAGCTTGGCAAATTTTCTTATTGCGAAGTAGAAAAGTAAGTATATTAAATTAGCAGTATCAGGATTCGTATTATCAAAAAATAATCAGTCTTACTGCCACAAAAGTAATAAGCAATTTCTCCTCGGTAAGCTGAAACGATTCCTCTGAATCACAAAACTTAATCAAAAAAATCAATCACAAAATTTAGAACTTCAATCATAAAATCGCAAAAATCTTCATTCACAAAATTTAGAAAATCTGTGCCAAGCAAAAGTGAGCATCAAGATATTCAAGAAAACAAAAGATTGATTCTTCTGATTATGATTGTTCTCACTTTATTCGGTGAAATAAATTTGGAAGAAAGTAAATATAATTATTATAGAATTAAAGTTTGAAACTTAAATTAAATACTTAATTGCAATTTTGAAATATTATATCAGAATGTAATTTGTGACAAGATGGAAACAATTAAAAGAAGACATGTAAAATTTACGGTAAACTGATTACAAGAAGACATGAGATTCTATTGTGGACTTGTTGCCATAGAAGCTCTTCTCGAATGGTTACACCTGAGTAAGAAGTTCCGAAAAGAAGGTGATGCGAGTGTTTCAAAGCTGGTCACTTCATTGTTCGTAAAAAAATATGGATTTCAAATTTATGGTATATGAATATCATTGGTATTAAAGATACAACTGAAAACATGTCAAAATTTGAACAAGAAAATTTCGTCAAAAATAATTTTTTGAAAACTATTACATTTATGGGAAGTAGGTAAAATTTAACTCCTATGAATATATTATTGTACGTCTTCCCTACATAATTTAGCTTTAACTAAGCAAAATTTAAACAAAACAACACCAGAAACTTCTCCGAAGTAATTTATTTGAAGAATACGATAAAATATTCATGCAATATCTTGATGACAAAATCATTGAAAAAATTTCAAACTAAGAAGTAATGTGTATGGAAATTACATACTATGTCAACCTATTTTTAAGAAAGACAGTATAACACTCATTAAACCAGATTTTAAGCAATTGGCTCAAATCATTAAATTATTGCCTACATTGTAGACCTAAAAAATCACATGCAAATTTATTAGATTTTGGAAAGGCAAGACAGTTTAAAGTTTTTGTAGTGTGAAAATTATGATTGCAACAATTATTGAATATTTCGTCATACAAGAATAGTGTTAAGAGTAGTCCTTCTTTTATTTATTAATTTTGTATAAAAAAATAACGAACATTTGTATCCTTCAATTACATTCATAAAAAAAACATATTTTATTCATCATCAATGTTAAAAATCATGTCATCAACATTGATGATGAATAAAATATGTTTTTGAATGGAAACAGGAAAATTGTTTTCTTAATTGAACCAACGAATTAATGGGATTCAAAATTTGTGGGTGGGAGTATTCTGCTCAAGAAATTGTTAATTCAAAAGAAATAATCCCTGTTTTACTCTGTTTAGATAGTTTAAGTATCAATATGAAATTAGAAGGAGTAGATGTCGATAAAATAACGAAACCGACTATTTTGTCTACAGCACAAAATATTTAATTCATTAGGAATCGCTTAAATTGTAACAAATTACCTTAGACTCAGACTGCAGGAGATTGGGAAACTTATTATGAAAAGGATGAAAATATTTCTGCTAGTATTCAAAGACAATTAATTCCATAGCCAAAGAAACTCAATGTAATGATTCAAATTAATATTTCTAGATGGATAAAATTTCCAAAAAAAAAACTGTTTGAAAAATTGCTCTTTTTATACATTTTGCGATGGCAGTAAAGATGCTTATACTGCAACGGTATATGATTTCGTAAATAAAATATTTCTTCTGACATTTTAGTATAAGTAAACAAACCAAGTATTTCATCATCAAAAGACTCAACAATTCCCAGAGTAGAAATTTTACTAGCAGGAAATGTAACAAGATTATCAAAACCTGTCATTGAGTCTTTAGGCTACGAAACATAAAGTTGTTAGAGGAGTGATTCAACAAATGCCCTTACCTTGAGTATTAAAGACGACTATCAATCCATATTTGTGAGAAACAGAGTTCTAAAAATAAGAAAATTAAATTCGTTATCATATTGGGATACTGTATCTAGCAATAAAAGCTCCAACTGATTATCTTCTAGAGGATACTAAGCAAATGTTTTAGTGAAGATGAGATGGAAGGATCATCGTTGTTGAAAATACTAATAAAAGTGTGGTCATAAATCTTTAAGATATACATTATGAATTTCTTCATAATGTATATCTTAAAGATTTATGGCCACACTTTTATTATCATTCAAAGGGAAAAATTAATGACTTGGAGCTTCTGAGAATAACATTGAACAAACTGAAGAAAAATTATTCTAAAAATATTTTTACAAGTGTGAACTTGGGACTTGGATGTTGCTCTCCAAACATAATTGTTAAAACAAATTAAAAAACTTGTTTTCTGGTCTTCAAATCCTCATAAATATTCTTAGATAGATTAGATGCTCAATAATAGGAAATGTGCTTATAGAGAAACCAGAAACTCTGCCATTTGCAAAAGATTTAATTCAAAAGACTTAGAATCTGCTCCTTCAGCTCTTCTCGAAAACCAGGTGCAAGCGAGTCCAGCGATATGAACTTATGTTGGTCTAGACGTCAAACTGTGGTCGTGATGTCATTTCAGGCATCATGCCAACGAATGTACGGATTAAAATGCTGGATGAAGCTGTGTGCTAAGGTCAGTGTGTGACGCGTCATTGTTTAAACTGTTGGTGCAACTCGCACTGGAGTGTTTACGCTTTACAAAAACGATTGATAAAATAACGCGAAGAATGTGTGTTAATGTGTTTTTTGACTGTGTATTGTGATTGTTAATGCGATTATCAATAAAATCAGAGATAGTTAATATTGATTATTAAATTCTTCCCGTCTGACAGGTAAGAGAAATTTTATTCATTCTTTTTGAAATTGAAACTTAAGATGAACATTGAATCAAAGTATATTGAAATATTGAAGGTATGTTGTACATACTGTGGATGTTGTATACCTGAACCTGTGCTCCCTGCTGTAAATCAAATTACAATTCAGTAACATTTAATTTTCCCCTTAAGTTCCGAAAGAGGAAGACAGAAAAAATCAGGGATTAAGCAATGAAAAAGAATTTTCGCCAAGTCCAACTGCTGTTGTTTGCATTAAGAACTTCAGTGAGTATTTTATTATCACAGAAGGGAATGCTTTTTGAGATGATGGATCTGTTATAAATGTGACAATAAGTAAGCCAAAATTAACTGTTGGTGCTGTCATCAATATTCCTAAATCAGACTGTATATTTTTCCAGTGGCCCTGTATCGAAAAGACAAACTCAATCTGAAAAAAGAAAGAAAATGTTAAAAAAGGGAGACTTTACAGATTGGTCTTGACATCATTAAAACTTTCCATTATTTCCGGAAAGAATTGGCTTCAAAGGTAACTAAAAATTGGCTCTTTATAGAGTAAGAAGTATCTGCTTTTATTTAAAGGGTAAATCTTTGTAATGGTCAAGCCCTACGGATATAAATTTCGTTCCAAACTTATAGAAATTTGACTGTGACTGCTTAGTATGAAGAAGCAACATTGGATGATAATTGTTTGTATTACAAAAAGAAAAGTGTGATAGAGGGACAAAATTTAACTGATTATTGAATAAACTTGAAAGCTATGACTAAAAGAATATTACTTATAATATCTTAATTTGTCTACATTAAAGACAAATTGAGCAGTACTATAAAACTTCTTTTAAATTTAAAAAAAACTGAAGAAATGTGAGGAAGGTGAGAAATATTTTATTATTGATGTTGCTGAAAAATTGATAATGATTGACGAAATATTTTATTATTGTTTCTTATTGATTTTGGCTTACTCTGTTTATCTAAAAAGTTATCTAATATTTTTAATAATAAAAGTATATCGCATTTATAGGAAAAATGGTTGATTAGTTAAAGAATATGAAAACATTTTTTTTTTTTGCCTTTTTCTTGGTGAAATATTCATAAATTTAGGTATTTCAAAAAACAAAAAGACATAATTAGATTAATATCAGTGAAAACCCAGACTGCTGATGTAAGTATAATATTCAAATACTTTCAGAGTTTTAATCTTTTAAAATAACTCAGTTACATTGTTTTATGTTTAATTTCTTACAATAATAGAATAAATATAATTAAGTTTGTTAAAATGTATAATGGTATTCAAAATCCAGTTCAACCAGGAAAAAAATGTTTTTTTGTTTGATGCTGTGAACCTAATAAAATTTATTATAAAAATTTGATGAAATAAACAATGAAAGACCAAACTCTTTATTTCCCCAATCCAAATAATTTTTCACAAGTTTGTATTCAATCTTTAAAAAAGATCTATTATTGTGAGAAATTGTACAAACTTCTAATTTTATAACGAAAGTTCCTTATCTACCTTCATTTGAGAAAAAGTGTTTTATTTGCTTTAAATCTATTTTTAGCTCTAAATGTTTTATCAATCTTCAAAAATTATCTTTATTAAATTATTTTTATACCTATTCTGTGAAACAAACATAACTGCTTTAATGAGAAAATTAAAGAAAAAAATTTTAATACAGCAATATTTACTTATTTTATACTAAAATGGTGGAAAATAGTTAATGGTAAATATCTTCAAAAAATTTTGAAAGGGAATGATCAGTAGTATTATAATATTAGTAATAAAAATTTGTTGTTCTTAAAAAGAATTAAAGTTTCTCTTTGCTCATGGGAAAATTTAAGTTCTTGAAAAACAAAAAGAACTGATACTTTCTAGTAGAGGTTATAAGCTTACTAAAGAGACTGATTTTGCTTTTAATTTTACTACTGAATATTTAAAATAATTGATAAATTACGTTTCTGTGAAATATATCTAAAGTATATTTTGGTAAGAAAATTACTGACAGACCCATTAAAGGCTCAACTTGGACAATATCGACAGATATCTGGGGAATTTACAAAGTGTCTACTCAGCAAGTTTTTGAATCCAAAAGTAAATTAAAAATAATTAGTTGAATACAAATGCATCCAGAAATAAAGTAAATAAATTTTTTTATAGTTTAAATTAAAATCTTTAGAATTGTTTAAATCTGATAAATTACCTGGAAGATTAATTTTGGAAATAATTAATAATTCTAGCACTAAATTTTGGAATGAGTACTTTCCAATTAAGCATAAAAAAGATTTTTATCCATCGAAATACAGATATTTTAAGGATGGATTTTGTAATATTTTATAATATCAATAAATATTAAAATCTTACTCTAAATCATATTACATTAAAAATGGTTTATTTGGTTTTTTTTTATAAAAATGCTCCACATTTGATTGAAATCAAATACACTTACTATTTACATAAACCATGCATTTAAAATATTAAGATAAGTTAAATTTCTATTTGCATTTCATAGACTAACTCAAAATCTATCATTAATTAAGGAAGCATTTTTCTTTTCGTGCTCTAAAGCCCTGCTTAATCAAGAATAGAATATTTTAAAAATGGTTCTTTGTTAATTTATCATTTATTAAATACTTACTGTGATAATTGTCGGAAAATTTAGGCGAGTGCAGCTTTGTAGAGTATAGAAGAAGCAAACATTACTATACTTTAATAAATTTAAGAAAGTAAATTTTATTATACATAAAGGAAGAAAATTAAAAGTTTACAAAAACCATATTTTTGGTTTTAACTTAATCATGATCAAAAACATGTTATCTACTGCCAGCCGACCTCACTTGAGTTACATAGAAATTTATACATCCGTGCCCGACGTCACGACCCATTACATGCCTTCAGCATAGGACGTCGAATCCGAATGCAAAACGAAAGAGAAATATTTGCATGATTCCCAATACTTTGGCAACAATAATTGAATGTTAATGCTAGACCTTTGCGTTACTTAGCACACTGGAAATTGAGTTTATTTGGACCACAAAGCTGTAATTCCGACGCACGCCATAAGTTGCATCATGATTCATCCTTTATACTGCGCATTGCATCACATAGTACGACAATTTATAAATTTTCTTGTGAAATTTAAACATTTGAGTGCGCCTAAGGATAATAATACAATTTGTATGTAATATTTTATTTTATATATAGTATTTTATTTTTATTATAATTTATATATATAACTTATATGTACGATAAAAACTATATAAAAAACAACACCCAAAATAATCTAAATTAGAGTGGACAAGGAACTTTTTGAAAAACAATCAGTCTTTGTCAGTCATTGTAAACATCCACTGCAATAACTGCTTTTTAGAAAAAAAAGATATTCGATGGGTATTGGGGTAACTTGCATTTCCATCTCACATCGATTGCGAGGTTATTTCGTGGGAGTTTTACAAGTTTTCTCTCATACGACATGCAAATGAGTATCAGTATCGTCTGAAAGTCTTTTCGGAAGGCAATGCTCTTTGACATATATTCATGGATGGGCTGTTAGTGTATGGCCGTTGATATTCAGCGAACGAAATTAGTAAGTGCTACTGCTTACAATCTATGTTCAATATATATATTTTTTTTAATTTTTCGAATTTATAATCTGAAATAATCTTTTTTTTTCCTTTTCAGAACAACTTAAATATAAGATGTCTTATGATATTTATTTTGGTTGGCAATATCAGATATCTAAACACGTATATAATATGTGGAAATAAATAAGTTTTAATTGGGAAAACACATCGAAATATTATGAATTACACATAAAAAATTATTTATATATTTATTATAAAAAACTAAATTATGCTACTTATAGCTTTATAAAGTAGCAGAACAGTTTTAAGGATTATTTTAATATATTTTAAATGTAATTAAAATCCATTTTATTATTTTTCTAACATAATTGCAGCCCATTTAATATTAAATCAAAGTTCGACGCAGTTCTGATTTAAATAAAAAAATATTCTAATAGCATTAGTAAAGAAATGAATAGTTAGATTTTTATTTAAAAATGATTTAAATCATAAAATATGCACAGTAAAAATTATTAAAAATTATTTTTTAAGTTTTATTTATTATTATTTTATGAAAGTCAAATTATGTTACACGCATTCGTAATCTCATCTGCGTAAAAAGAGATCTGAAATAATTTTTTTTTAAATTTGGAATGGGGTCCCTAATTGACACATAAACACTTATTTATGTATATCAATACACAGAATGCAATCACATACATAGCTTATTGAAAAAAATGCAGATAAACGTATGCATATTTAAGAAAACATCTTTATACATACCCTTATATTACTTCTCATAGAGAAATACGTATTTAGACGTAAGTATGCATGCACATGTATATAAACATACTTATTTTGAGAAATGTTAATTTTCTTTGCAAAAAAGGCTAATTTGGTTTGCAAAAGAGGCTAATTTGGTATACAAAAAAGGCCAATTTGGTTTGCAAAAAAAGTGAATGGGGATTTTTGTAGTGGAAAAAACTTTTGCTTTAATCACTGATAATAAAAGCAATATGAAAGGTGTCTGGTAAATTGTTGTTGAAATATATCATTCAGCGTGGAGAAGGAACATATTTCAAAATGATATAATGAAGCTTCCAACAATGAAAGACAACATTTTTTAAAAAGTTAAACGAGAGTGGAATGCATTAAAACTACTAATATATCTGGTGAATTTTTTAAAAAATAAAAAATTGCGAACCAACAGAGTTACATCTACTAAAGTGCCATGCTTTCAAGAAATTGTTGTCATTGAAAATTTAAGCATAAATAAGGAATTCCATTATTTATTATTAGATAACGATTTTTACTGGTAGCTGTTATAGCACTCTATAAAGATCTTAAAAACCTCAGCTATAATGAAATCAGATAGAAATCTTCAGTTGTAACAAAAATAGTATCACATAAAGCTTTGCTTTCAGACGTGCTAGAAATTTTTAACAATGCAGCTGATACAATAAATGATAATTTGTCTGCTCCACCTTTGAACGCTCAAGAATAGATAAAAGTTAAAAAGATATTTTTAAAGAAAACAAAATTATTTTATTTCCAGTCCATACACGTAGCTGCAAATTTACTTGATCGGCAATATAAAGGACATTGTTCGTATAATACTGATATATGCAATGTTTTTGATTAACTACTGCAACAAATCATCTTGGATTCAACGTTGGAAAAATTATGTCTAATAACGCTCTTTTGAAGCTTTTCTGGTTTGGGGAGCAGAAAATTATTGTGGGATTCTGTAAACTAGATCAAGTCGAGTATTTGGTGGCCTGGGCTTTACACAATTGAAAAAAAGGCGCACAATTAAGCGCATTTGCGAGCTACCTCGAAATCTTTAAATACTTTAGCTTCCCACTTAATAAAAATTTCATCAATATCTGATACATTTGATTCGACAAAAATATTCAACTTTTAAGAGCACCTACATGAAATTACACAGCAGAATAATTGCAGCAACTATTGAGACAGTGTAAACAAATTTAAACTGCAATCTGTTTGAAGAATCCAATGCATAAATGTAACATTTTTTAAATAATGAAAACTTTGAAAATACAGAGTCAGAACTAGAATGAATAGATATAAAATATTGCATGCAAAGTATAATATTTACAAAATTCGCAATTTTTTCCCCGCTTTCTTACACAAACCTAAATTTTTGCACTTAAAATGATTTTTTTTCCATATTTAAAAAAATAATCACTGAAAACCACTGATTTTCTACTCCCATCAGATTACAAAATTGATGAATTTTAATATCAAAGTTTTTAAACACATAAAATAAGGTCGTTGGTATAATATTTTCCACACTTATATATATTTATTATTATTTTGTTTAACATAGGTATTCCTCAGGTACCACTTATGTATTTTACGACGAATTTCACCGACGATTATGAGGGGAGGACTTTCATTGGTAACAGCTCTTCTGCTTGTCGTATGAGAGAAACTCCTCTGTAGTATATGGAAACTTCCAACAGGCAATCTGACAGTCACTGACCAGTCTTCTCGTTTCTGAAAGCAATGACAACAAAAAATGCCACCAGTGGCGCGCTAACTGCGCCCGTTGCCATTGGGGCATGAATGGGACAAATTGCTTTTATAAATACAATTTTTTTTTATTGCTCTCGTGTTTCCAAAAGTGTACTAAGTTCAAGCATTGGGCTTAAACTTATTAAAGAATGTCTCATATTTTAAAAATTCATTGTTTTACTCAATCAATATTGCTATACCCAAAGAAAGTGTATATAAACATTTAAAAAAATTTCATCGAATTGAATTTTATGACAGAAATTAAATTTATTTACTTTTTAAAGTAAATAATTTTAAAGAAAAATTTTCATTTTTGAACATTTAATAAATTTGAACACAGAATTATGATGTAAATAAAATACTATCCGAGCCAGTTGGAGATAGTTGGAAACTGCGCCTAATTGTGGAGCATTAATTACCTTTCTTTAATCGGTACTAAATTTTTATCATTATACAAATTTTTAGAATTTATGTTAAGGTAAAAACTTATATTTACGCATTTATATTGAGTCCTCTATCGATTAATAAATAACCTTAATCTGAAGTTATTATAAAACATATGTATAATTATATATATATATATATATATATATATATATATATATATATATAAATTAATTAAAAGGAAACCAGAAATAACAAAATTAAATAGATGGTGAGGGCTAACAAAAATTTATTAACTAAATTAAAAGGAACCTCACAAAAAAACTTTAAATGGATGATGAAGGCCAGTGCTAAGATTGCGGCATTAGCAAATACAGAAATTCAAAAACACAAAACTTTAGGAATCTGGTTTTGCTGAACGTGGAAACAGGGAGCAGGTGACTGGGTAACTTGTTTCGAATAGTAGTAGGAGACGTCAATCAACTCCGGCAGACGGGGACACCTTGAGAGAGTTGTGACCACAACAGGAGAAAACTTATCTGATATCTTGATTATGGGGGCAAAAACTGTTCTTCGAATTGCCTTAGGCTGGTTAAACTTGCATACAGAAGTTTTACAGGCAGAAGAAATGATTTTAGATAAACAAACCATTTTGTTGTAACGAACGAATACTATTTGTTTTTTCCTTATTTGTGGGTAACGAATGTTTGTAATTTAATCAGATCCTTTTCATGATTTGAAAGGCCCAGGAATGATTTTCTTGACATTTTTGTAATGAAGTTCTCTATTGATTCGATGTTAAGGTAAAAAAGATTAGATCGCTCTGATTTAATATTACATCGTATTAGTTCCCATGATGATCTTGAGAATTTTTATTTACACTATTTGAATTTTATTTCTAATTATTTCTTCTATTGTGTCCCAAACTGGGGCAGTGTAGATAAGAACAGATCGGCGAACTTGTTTTTAAAGGTTTTGTAACGTTCAGAAAAAATTAGAATATTTTTCGATAAGAAATAGGCTCCTGTGAAATTTCCTCCAACATTTATTTTTATAAAGTGGAAGTGATAATGAAATGTTAGCTTATTGTCGATAATTAAGCCAATGTATTTAATTTCATTAACCAAGTAAATCGAATAAGAATGGATCATCATAGGCAGTCTAGGCATTTTGGTTTCTTAAGATATTGGCATTGATTTTTTCTGTATTGACAACTATTCTCCATAGTGTTAATCATATTACATTTTTTATATTGCTCTAAATACTGCTGAAAAATTTTCTACATTTGAATTTTAACATTAAAATTCCATTTATATATAAGTCATCTTTTTTCCTATTCCATTCCCGTATTTTTTAAATAATACTGTATATAAATTTATATGAATAATTATGCATGAATACCTTACGTAGAAATAAATAGAAGAAAAGTTCCTTTTTTTAAAATTTAAAGCGTTTATCATTTTAGAGATGCGTAACATTTAAGAGTTTGATACAAAATTAATATTAATTTTTTAAAGAGATAGATAGTGAGGAAATTTTAAGAAGTTCTTGTTACAAATGTGGAACAGATACCATGCCCCAGAATCGCCCACGAAGAAGCAAGAACTGTTTAAGCTAAATATTACAGTTAGTTTAAGAAGCGTATTTAATCTGTTGAAAGTCGATGCAGAAGATATTGTAAAGAAAGGGAATGCGGACTTGAAAGGCTCTAGTCTTGATTTGACCTTTAAAATGAGACCCAGTAAATATTAACTTGAGAAGTTCTACACTCATATCCATAAATTAAGGATAATGAAGTTCAGGCAAAGAAAGAGACAGAAGCAAAACAAATTTGACTTATTTGTAAAGTCTATTTATTAAACAAAAGGTAAAGAGCAAAAAAGCGCTATATGTTTGACATAATTAATAAAAATTGCGATTTTTACTCCCTAGAGCAAATTTCAAAAAAGAACCTATTTACAAAAAACAGTATAACATGGTTAGTATGATGGTTAATATGGAGTATGTCTCCCGGACGATGCAATACAGGCCTTACAACGCCTAGGCTTGCTGAGTATCAAATTATCAATCTGATCTTGGTGGAATATTACACCACTCATCAAGCAATGCCCTCCGAAGTTCCGGTTGACAGGTGGGAGGGGGTTGACGGGCTGCAATTCTTCGGCCAAGCATATCCCACATATGCTCTATTGGATTCAAGTCCGGTGAGTATGCTAGCCAATCCATACGGGTGATATCCTCCAATAGAAGGCATTCGTCTACAATGTTTGCACGGTGAGGACGGGCGTTGCCATCCATAAACAGAAATTCAGCACCCATGGCGCCCCGACACAAACGTGCATGTTGTTCCAGAATGACATCCCGATAGATGTGGCCTGTCATCGTTACACTCTGAATATGCAGGTCAGTTCTGGAACCAAGAATAATTCCTCCCCAAACGTGCCATCCTGCACCACCGTAACGGTGTCGTTCAATGGTGTTCTCTTGGTGGTAACGGGTACCTGGCGCTCTCCATATGAAAGTCCGGCGAGAATCAGACTGCAAACTAAACCTGGACTCGTCGGAAAACATCACACCAGACCACTGTTGTTGTGTCCACAATGCACGCTCTCTACTCCAGGTTAATCGCAGGCGACAGTGAGTTGCGATAAGTGGAACACATCTGACAGGCCTACGAGCATATAGACCAATGTGCCCTAAGCGTCTGTACACGGTCTGCCTTGAAACTGTCGTACCGGTAGCTGAAGAGACCTGCCGAGACTGGTCTGATGCTGTGGTCCGTCTGTTTCTTTTGGCAGTAACTGCTAAATACCGGTCCTCATTCGGCGTTGTAACTCGGGGGCGACCTGTGCTGTAGCATCTACTCACATTACCATCATCTTGGAATCGTTGCCAAAGCCTGGAGATGACCCTCTGGGCGATTCCAAGTTCCTCGGATACTTCCAGCTGGGTTCGTCCACATTCCAGTCGTCCGATAATTCTACCACGTAAAAAATCATCCAAATGCTTCCTTTGTGCCATAACTATGCGGTTATTGCACTGAAAGGCTTTTAAAGCGCTTGTGAACAATTTTACTTCTTTGCCACCATTCCTTATATACCCCTCTCTTACACTCTCGTCATTGTGACGTACTATCCGCGCCATCTGGTGGTTTCCTGTAATTTGCATATTCTTCTTCAAGATGTGTGTGATAATTCTATAGGTGAAATTTTTATTTCAGAGTTTCAATTTCTGTGTGATTCTGAATTATCCTTAATTTATGGACATGAGTGTATTTTGGAACTATGGATAAGGTGATTCAGATAGTCTAGAAATTTTAGTTGAATCATTTTATAGATACAGCCATTATGCCATAATCGACCAAATGCTTTTGTAACATCGAGGCAAATACCTCCAATTAGCATTTTATTGTTCATACTTTCAATAATTACCTTTGCGATTCTGAGGATTTGGTGCATTGTTGAGTGGGAGGGGGGGGGGGCGGGCCAAAAGCCGAATGGCTGCGCTGAAAAAGCGTTGCTGGCAATACAGTGTCTATAAATTATTTTTGGGATTAATTTTTTAAAGATCTCTTCCACACAACTAATGGGAATGCTAGAAAGTTAGGATCGATTCGTCAGAACGAAAGTTCTGTGGTAATGTTATGGTTACGGTCTTTAGAGTCATTTTTTACGGTAGTGTTTTCCGGGCATCTGAGGAGTTGTGGAGTATTTAGTAGAGAATTTGGTTCGATAGATGATTGCATGGGAGAGGAGGGACTATAGAGCTTTATTAGGTATTGAACTAAATCTTGAAGATTTTCTAATATTTAATTAATAAATAATACCCGTGATATTGTTGTGATTAAATAAAGTCAAAATATTTTTTGTTTATTTTGTCTACTGTCATTTTGTGCATACTTTGGGATAATTAGACCGGGACTTACAGTTTAACATAGGCGAAATAGGGGAATAACTGATGAAAAAAATGAAGTATCATTAACTTTCCCCATTTCGATATGGTTATCATCATATGATTCGGTGTTTTCTTGATAACAGAATTCTAATTTTTCAACAAATGTTTTAATTTTTTTCTGAGGAGTAAAAATCATACTACTGTCTACCAGTAGAGGTGGAATTTTGTCTTACTTTTTGTTCATGTATTAGTTTAAAACTTTACTTCAGAGTTAAGTCCAATTCCAATTCTTTTCATCTGGTAACTTCAAATTGGAGATTTAAAAAAAAGTCGATTTTGAAAGATATTAAGACGTTGTAAAGTGGATATTGGGTCTCTTGCCATCTTCGTCGTATGCTATTTTTAACGTGAATAAAGGGATTAATGGAAGTTTTTGGTGGGCGTTTTGAAATCTGCGTCATATCCCTAGTTTTTTCTTAATTTTTTTTTTCTTTATTGAGGATACTTTTGCAGAATTAAAGAAGTTAAGAACATAATCGGTATCATGAGTATCATTGATCGTGTATGCTTGAGAAGGTTTGAAAATTCGTTTTATTTGAATTTGGTCCAGTTGGCAATAGTTTGCCATTGAAAGTGGGAAAAAAATATTTATAGAGTTAAACAAGTTAAAAATTACTATGTTATGTTCATTTTAAAAGTCGTTGATGGTTGTAACAGAACAAGAATTAAGATTTTTAATAATTGCAATGTTTAGAGTGCTCTTTATTGAATACAAGGAAAACATAAAGAATAGACTATCTTTAATAACTTCTATTATGCTGAGTCTATTAAGGGTGGTTTCAGTTGTAAGCATCTTCCCGCGTTCCAAGATGGATGCTTAGCGTTATAGTCGCTAAGCAGAATCGCTAAGTGTTGGAGTTTAATATCATTCCTATCATGTTTAATATCAATTCGTTGATCAATGTTGATATTCAATCAATATCTGATATCAATCAATATGTTGATATTCTACTAATTGTGTGTGGAGAGGGGGTTAAACATTTGCTAATATGACTGTATTTTCATTCCTGTTAGTTAAAACTATTGTATTTTCAAATAAAGTTGATTAAATTTGATTTCATACTTATTAATGTTTCTTCGGATACATTTGTAACTGGTCGGATTGTCGTACCTTCTCTTCTATAGATTATCCCACAAGATCTTTAAATATTGAAGTTTTTAATTTTAATAATATCACTTGATCTCAGATGTGTTTCTTGCACGCCTACGATGGCTGAAATGTGGAGGCTGATAAATTCTAGAAATTCATTCATTTTTCCTTTTATTCAATTTGTATTCCAGCTAATACATGTTAGGGAAGTAAGGCAAGCCAGGCTATTGAATGTTTATGCTGGTGAAGACTTTTGTTTTAAGTGCAAGAAAAATTAGACTCCAAACTACGTACTTCTTGCAGGATGCAGGTGAGGCTATTGTTGTTGGTAAAATCTTGATTCAGAGAGTCAACTGAATTGTTTGTTAAAGTTTGTGGTGGAATTTGTTTATGTGTTTTTTGAACGTGTTACTCCAGCATTCATCACGAGTTAGTGATGAACACAAATTCGCGCTAAGGGAAACTTTTGCTTATGAGATATAGACAAAATCGGTCTATGATTCTGTAGTTGAAGTTACAGAAAAGATAGCAATAATGAGTTTATTAGTCATAATTTTCTTTCTCTCTTCCTAATTTTTAACTTTTGGGAGAAGGTAGGGTAAGAAATTAGCTGCTTTTTGGGGGCACCCTGAAAAATTAGCTATATGTAAGTAGAGGTAGGTGGAGAGTCTTTGAGTTCAAAGCAATATTTGGATTTGTTCTATCCGGCAGTGTTGCGGGCAGTTGAAGCACCGAGCAATTCTAAAATATGAAAACGATAAAAAGTTAAAAATCACTTAGAGAGATATCCGATTTAGAAAAAAACTTTTAAAAATAATGGCATATTGTTCTATCCCAAAATATGGCTTAATTGTGTGATATATTAGAAGGTTATTCATTTTCTATTAATTTCAAATTTAATATCTTTGATTGTGAAATTCTTAGGTAGACTGGGTTAATCTTAAAATGGGCCTAGACGTGCTTTTGCCTGATATTTACTACATGATGGCTCAATGAGCAACAGCTATGTTGGAAATATTTTACGTTTATCTCCATTGACTCAATCAGTGACCTTCTTTTTGGTGATCTGGTTCAAATCATCCAGAGGTTACTTCCCTTTGATAGCATTATCCACTATTATGGGAGGGATGTCGAATAGTTTTGTGTTGTGATTGTCTTGTGCAACCTCATCATCTACGTGCATCGAATTAAAGCCTAAATTTTTCAGATAGAGTGTCATTCTCTGTAGAACCCAGTTTATGATGTCATCATCATTATTGGTGTGTTTTAACTCAGTAGCATTGACTTTTTTTTAGGCTTTGCTTATATTCCTGTTAGCATTGGTAGTGGGAGTGAAAATTTGATATAGAGCAATTTCATCTTTAATTATGAAAATACATCTCGTATCACAGATTATAATCAAGTATTTCAATTGATCTGCGAGATTGATGTAACTTCATTTCTTGGTTCTGAACGCCTCCTATCATACACTAATGCGTAGAACAAGCGTTTTTTTCGTCGCATTAAACTATAGGAAATGACTTTGTCTTCATTACCTTTGTTAAATTGTTTCAATATATCAAATACTGTGAAATTTATTGCTTTGTTATCGCGGTAGACATCATGACGGATTGGTGGGATGAAGAACTCCTTGATCAGGACACAGGGTGTTATAGGAATGCAAGTAGCAATAAAACATGTCTTTCAATATGTCTTTTCAAAGAAATAACGACTTTGATTAAATAACAATAGAGGAAAAGAGCGTAGTTAGATATACTGCAAAACGGATCTTGATAAAAACACTTCCTTTCTTGACGAATGCCAATTAATCTAAGAAAGAGAATATAATTGGATGTTCACATTCATAGTTCCGACTTCTCTTCGAGAAGTTCCCGCATTTTTTTTAAATCAATCAGAAACTCACCTTCTGTTTTTGCCTGCCCTAATCAGTGCTTAATCTCCGCCCACTTATTCTCCCTGTTTTGCTGATTGACTGAAAATAAAATGGAAATGTTTTTAATTTAGTCACTTAGATTAAATAAATATTGAAACTTAAGGCTCCAAATTTTCAAGTACATGCGGCAGAATGGGGCAATATCATAATGTTTTTTTGTTTTTTTTTTGTTAAGCACATCTCCATACTGAAATATTCAGATCTTGTAATTTTAATTTGCAATTTTACGAACAATTTGCAGAAAAATATGTTTGTAAGTAAAGAATTTTAGCTACTAAACTGTTTGGAAAATGGATACAATAAATTTAAGAATTTCTGAAATGCAGAAAGACAACACAGGAGGACAAATATCCAATAATGTTAAATAGTATTGGTACAAAAGAATGAAGTATAACTTTTTTTCGATATTCACTTCCCACTGGCAAGGAAAAGTTGTGGAATGAGTTCAGAAACATACGTAAAAATTTTGAGATTAATCAATTAATATCTTCTAATTTCACTTTGGGGTATTAAGTATGAAAAAGTAGTTGAAAATTATGTACCTTTTCAGTGTCTTTTATAAATTTCCATTTTTTTTCTCGCTAGCGCAATATTTGTAAAAAAGCATAAGAAACTTAAGTGAATCTTATTGTTCGACTTTAAAGTTTTAAATAAGCAATAGCTGGAATTAAAATGGACAACAGCATGCATACACATACTAGTTTTTTATTAAGTGGATATTAAAGATGTCAATTGTGGAAATTACAAAAAGGCACATTTGATTGATCTTATAATAGATGGCCATTTGAATGTACTACGATAATTTGCGATTTAAAGAAATGGGAGTTTTGCATCAAGTAATGATTTGATGTGTCGTGTTTAATAGTGAACTATTTTCATGATTATAATGGATTTTTATGTGATTCAGGAGTTAGTGCATGAATGTTTTTTTAGGGATATTGTAGCCTAAATAACAACACCACATATCTGAGACACTTGCGATACTAGGTCTTGCTTCGCTGAACATTCTATTACTACTCTACCACGCCACCTCTCTATACTTACAGCTCAGATGACATTTTTGTATTTTGAGAATGATGTGGATAAATTTGAGCGGGCATGCAATTAAGGAAAACAAAAAAGTTAGGAAATGGGAAAAAATGAAAAGGAAGTGTGTGATTATTACTTTTTAGAAATTCATACTATATTCATTCATATTCATATATTCATTCTATGAAATACAGAAGTGCTAACATGCAACGATATTATATTGACCCTTGCCGTTTCTACCTGCCCAATATATTGGCATTGTAATTCTTAAAATAAATTAAGTCAAATATTGATATCTAAGAATTCATATTTAAAACTTGTCTAACTCGTAATTTCACTATACTCTTTTACTGAAACTATTAAGCATTTACTGGAGAGGCTTCATTGGCACAGGCAATTTGATAAATTGGGCAATATGAAATTTGCAGGAAATAGGTAATTAAGGTAAAAGATAAAAAAAATGTGTAATTTAATATTAGGTGGAATGAAAAAAAGTGAAAAGCTAAATTTACTCGGGAGAAAGTAAAAGAGCAATTTTTTTTTTTTAAAACAGATTTCAATTTCTTGGTAAATGTTTCATAAATTTTAAAAAATACGAAATTTATTGCCATCACAGACTTCTTTGCTTCTCATAAAACATTTTGCGTACAATAATTGTCTATAAAATTTGCTGTGTTTATAGGGACTTCGTATGATCGTTTACTGAATAACCCCAAACTGAATAAAAGTACGTAATTTCGTAAAAATAAAAATAATACAAAAGTTGTTAACTTTCTTATTCCAAGGAAAGAGTTTATTTCGTGAATAGACATTTTGTTTATTGGTTAATTCTTCAGTTTTTAAAAAGTTAATGGAGTTTCTGTGAGGCAGTATATCAATATTTATGCCATTATAATTTTTCCTGGGTACTTGTGAAAACTGTAATATTAAAGAAATCTGAGGATTCTTGGAAGTTATAAGGTATATACGCTGGATTTGATAAAGTTAACGTTGTAGTATTAGCATTGTTGAATTCTGTTTAAAAAAATTTTTTTATAACAATCTTTGGAAAACTCTCCAAGATGCAACGTGGAATCTTTGCAATTTCTCCAGGAAGCAACGTAACCTCATTCACGGCAGCTGATGCAATCGCTGGATTGATTTTTCTCCTTAATTAAGCAATTATCAGTAAGAACATCTAATTTACCTTTGATCATTAGCTCTTTTGTGGTGAAAGTTATTGCAGTAAAAACAGAGCACTATGCCATCACGTCCATTGAAATTTTCAATATTGTATTAGCTTCTAATTCAGTTAAAAATAATGAAATTGTACACCTTTTTGTACGTTAAACCCCAGCTCGATTATGTGATTTTTAATTTCAACTGACTTGGAGTCCACGAGAAGATCTTTAATGAAAATCTTAAAAGATACCTCATTCTTAGAGCGTTTCAACATACAGAAACTGCAGTGTTTTAAAAATAAATGTAAGTTTTTAAAATACTTTTTCAGCAATATATTCAAAGACATTAATAGACATAGGTTTCAATAATTTGCATATCATATTCTGATGCAGCTTTTCTCTTTATGTGTGCTGGTAATTGCTATGAAAATTTATTTATTTTTGACTATTTAATTGCATTTTTTAGTACAATTTCTAATCTCTTGCAAACATTCCACAGCGTAAAAAACAAAATGTATTTCGGTATTTAGGCTTATTTTTTCACGTGAAATAAGTAGGCATGGATGTTTTTTATCTGTTAAAAAGATTGTGACTGAAAATATCTCCTATGCTAATTTATATTCTGATAGCAAATTTTATTATTGTGTAGCTGCTGTTTAAAAAAAATAAATACAGATATTCCGAAGTTTTTCTCTTGTGTTTTGCATCTACAGTAACCTGAATAATAAATTAAGATTTTGAAAGATTGAAATTATAATTAAAGAATTTTAAAATTTTGAATACTTACGTAAGATAATATAGTGGTTGATGATGGAACCAGCATTCAAATACTTTATATATGAACCCTATTTTAGTATTTGTTGAATGCATGGAATATAAAATTGAAAATTAGCTTTTAAAAGATGACATTGATACCAATATGTTATGAAAATGAATTTAAAATTCAAGATTTGCAGATATTCTGCGATAAGTGTGTTATTTTGTATCTTCATTAAGACATATTTATGAGTTTTTTGTCAAGGAAAGATAAGATATACTTGATCTTGAATAATTAATGAGAAAAATTTTGAGTAGGCGCTAAGCTAAAATTAATTCAGACTTTCAGAACACACTTATCATCATTATAAATCTCATGTCAAGGACAGAAAATAAAGTTGAATGACATTTTGATTGATTTATTTCGTTTTATTCTAGAAATTGTTTTTTCCTGATAAAATGCATTTGTAGATTCAGTAAGGAATGTATAATGTTGCTTAAAAATTAAGATTTGTTAAATATTGAAAAATAAAAATAATAACCATAAATAGAAAAATAAAGTATAAATAGAATTTTTAGTTTTGCCAGAAATTTCATATCCACAATTAAACTAATTAATATCGTAAAATTTAAAAAAGAAATAATATCTATATAAAATGAAAATTTATTCTACTATTTGTTTAATAGTTTACAAGTAATTTGTGCTTTTTCAGTTGCTTCTTGAAGATTCGCAAGAAATTAAATGGAAATTGTATTGATGATAAATGATGAACGAAAGCAAAACCAAATATAATAGAGAAAACAAAGAAAGAAAAATGGATGGAATTTTAATTCTAAGAGCATTAATATCATCATGGAATGCTTTGCAATGTCTCAAAAGCAACCTATTTCAGGAGATCAAGAATAAAAGGGTTTGTTGAAGATATTATAGTGAAGATGCTCCACCAAAATCGTCACTTTCTATGGAGAATGGTAATTAAACCATTGAAAAAAAGACAATTTTATTCAGAAATTAAAAATTCTGCTATACATTTGTGCTTTCTATTGTTTATCTTCGTCATTATAATATTTGACTGCGCAACTCGGGATTCATGGCCTGCCTGCCGATTTTTGTGCTTACATCATACTTGGATTTTTGTAATTAACCCTCAAGTAATGATATGTCTGTAAGACGTATTGTACGTTGAAAAAGTAAACAAATGTATTCAGAAAAGAGGGTATTCAGGATATCTGGTAAGATATCTCTCAGGAACTCAGAATGGGACGGAACCAGAAC
>BPLQ01004411.1:99665-150845 GCA_021605075.1 Caerostris darwini
ACTCAGAATGGGACGGAACCAGAACTCAGGATGTCTGGTAAGATATCCTGAATTCTGGTTCCTTCCCATATGAAGTGAAAATACGGAGGAATGCATTTCATTGAACATAAAAATTGAAGCATGTAAGAGAGGTTACAAAAAAATATGTACGAGATTTACCAATGTAAAATAAGTATAGTTAACAAAAAATCAAATTAACTATATATATATATTAACCTTCCTCGTAATGGTTGTAATTGTCTGCATTTTATTACATATTATTATTAATTAAGACAAACAAAATGAATTTTAATTGTTATTTTTTTTTGTATTTTTTCTCCATTTCCAAATTTCCATCTTTTTAAGTTGAACATTTCAAGTAAATAATATTAAACTTTATAACTAAATGTATCATTTTAATTCAAATGTCTTTAACTCTTGAGATAAAAAAAATTATGACTTTCAAATATCTCTACTAGTATAATGGTACTTATCTATGTTGCATATTAAAAAAATTGTCTAAATTTTATTTCTAATAATAACTAAAAATATGAAACCACAGCGGTGGATGAAATATTTTTTTGCTTTATGAATAAGATAACTTACATTAATGAATGCGATAATCATTTTAAACAAAAATTAGTGGGTAGTGTGCCATACTAAAAAGACATATGAATTGTAATATCAAATAGATAAAAATAAAAACATTTCCTGTTTTGAAATCTGCCAGCAGGCAGACGGCCTTGGTCCAACATGGGGCTGTTGCTCCAATGGAGAAAATGAAGATAAAAATAAAATAAATAACACCAACATAGTTATATTTATTCGCTGCTACATACAATATTGAGAATTTAAATGCATAAAAATAGTACAGTTTCCAATATTTTTGTTTCAGTTAAGCTTAAAATCATTTACACTGATTTACATTTATAAATAATCGAAATTATAAAATCAAGTTTTAGAATATTTCGATAAGTTGTGTAATTATGATATATTGATTACAGTGGGAAATATTCGAAAATAAACCAAATCTCATAAATAATATAAAGAACTAGCAAGAGAATGGTGTTAAAGATAGGTTTAAAGATTAACTTAAGATAGAATATCATTAAAATATGTATTAGAGTTTTCCTATTAATTATTAATGCTTTTCACAATAGTAATACATTTTCTGTACATTAAGTATTAATAAAAGATATTAAAATATATTTGAAAACAAGGTACGCGATTAAAGTGAATAATATGCCCAAAAATTTTGGAAAAGAGAAATTGAGAAACAAGTTAAACGTTCTATCGTAATTTAATAATAAAAAGAAACATTTTAGATGTCAGGGAACGATTTCTTTTGCCCATGTAGCATATCAAAAGACATCTGGATAAACCCAGATTTTGTACCAATCTCGCAAATATTTTCGCATGCCCACTTATAAGTGATTAACGTTATCTTATCACAGAAAATCTTATCCTCTACAGCTGTAAGGCGAAATTCTTCCCTATTAAAAAAATGCCAGTTGAAAACATCAAAGAGCGAAGCTACACATTCATTATTTTTAGCGAAAAACAAATTTTTGCTATCTGTGGTCACAAGACACCGATAACAGGGAACGGCTCCTCTTTGATTTTTACATCGACCAGCATACCATGGCGAGGGGGAAGTTTCCATGTTCCACAATTTACAATAAATGTTCAAAAACATCATGTACAATCCGGGAAAAAAACTAAATTGTGATGAAATGCAGTTGATTAACAAAATTAAGTAAAATATTTTATTATCTACAAAACTCGAAATTTTATTAAAGAACTCGAAATTTTTAAAGCAATTGATTCATCATTAAGAAATTAATAATATAAGAATAATAGAATCAATATAATTATCCCAATGTTTAATGAAACTTTCACTTAATAAACGATATCTTCCATTCTAATTAAAATCTTTTAAAATTTTTATGCACCAGTTAAAAGAAAATTTCTTTCCAAAATTTAAAACATAATTTTCAAATTTTTGACAATATTTTTAATAATATTAAATATTAAATACTGTTAATAAAAAATTATATCAAACTAAAATATTTATGTTGTCTTTAAAAGAGTCGTCATCACTTAGGATATATATATATAGATATTTTAATTATTAAGAAAATTTTATGAGATATTCTGGAAAATGCAAAAAATAAATAAATAAATCAAATAAAAAATAAAAATAAAAATAAACCAAATAAAAAATAATCATTATTATAGATCTATTTTGCTCAAATGAGATAACGCTGATGTCACGATATTCACTTGCATGTCGAAAACTTATTAAATTATCGAATACAGATACATAAACACAATGGCACAATTGACATTACATATATTGAGATTTTCTTTTTTAAAGTTACAAAATATTTTAATACGTATCTGTTTTTCCCTTGGTAAATATTCTTTCTTAAAATGAGTTATCGCATGATCTTCAGCACGCCTTTCAGGGAAAAAAAATAATTGGCCATTTTGATGACTCACGTATTATCGTCATAAGATTAGAATAAGAAATAAATTAACTAATAACTATTTTTAGAATTTCCTCGTGACTTTTAAATTAAATAGACCTTTAGAACATTATAAAAAAACCCTTCTTATTGATAGATTTTAAAATAGTTTATCAATCTACAAATAGAGATTTAACTTTTATAATTATTCTTATATGCATGGTTTTAATTAATGTGCATTTGATTTCAATCAGAAGCATTGATAATGTGCAATTGATTTCATAAAAAAATAACCAAATATACCGTTTTTTCAGTGTTATGTGATTTATATTTAAATTGACCTTTTTTATTGATGTTATAAAATATTTTAATATGTATCTACAAAATACATCTGCGTTTCGATGGATAAATATTCTTTTTATTTCTAATTCAAAAGAACTTCATCACAAAATTTATTGCTTTCAATAACTAACCAGCAACTTGCTTTTATGTAAAAAAATTTTATAACACTTCAGTTTATATTTTTGCCATAAAAGTATAATTAATGCATTAAAAAGTAAAATAAATCAACAGGTAAAATAATAATATATATTTAAAAACTATGAAATATTCATTAAATAATGTATAATCATATTATCAACAAAAGTTCTAAATACAATATTACCATTAATTAAATTCTTCCAACTTCTTGTGTAAGTAAATATTTAACAAAATTTTAATACTCATTTTTAAAATTGTTTATAAATTAACAATTAATGTTTATATAATCAAAATATCACTTGCCATTCGATGAAAACATGTTCGATTTACTATGATTTACAACTAATATTCACTAAAAAAAGAACCTTAATAAATCCAATCTGTTGAAATGAAAATATTTTGCAAGAAAGAATAGATAATTTTCGAAAAAGGTAAAGCATTTTTTTTTTATAATGGAAGACATTAAAGAATGCACTATAACTTCACTTTTTATTGGAAAGTCTTCCACCAAATGTCGTTGAGTAGTATCCATTAGAATTTTTAGTGTTCTCTTTGGTTATGAAGTTTATTGATCAATTTACAGTTAGCAAACCTATTTTGACATCACAAGTTTGAATAAAGGCTCCCTATAGATCTGATGAGTTCATTTCTTAACTCTTTTTTTAAATCTAATGCAGAATATTTCGGACTTACTGATTTATCGCGTTTTTTTTCGGTGGGAATATTCAGGTTTGTTGTGCTTCAAAAGCTCACCGCTTTTTTCATAGTGTTCCAGGCTTATTCTGTTTTAAAATAAAATAAATAAATAATAAATAATAGTTTTTATTAAATAAATAATAAATGAAACAATTAAAAATAAATAAAATGAATAATACCAGTATTTAACTAAAATAATCAATAATAAATAAAAATTAATAAAAATTTTATTTTACTGTTTGCAATAAAAATGTTTATTTCTTGATTTTTTTTATTTTAAAGATATTGAATATCTATATAATATTAAAACAAAAAGTTATTTCTTATGCATTTAAAATAATATAATAAATTTCAATGCCTACCAGTAGATATGGACTGATGTTATGCAGGTTACATTAAAATAAGTTAAAAATAATTTTTTAGCTCATTCTGCTAGAAAACCTTTCCAATTTACAAAATTTGAAATTAGAAAGATTAAAATTTTTTTTTATCACTATTACTATTTTAACTAAATTTGTTTATCTCACCCCTGTACGTAATCTAAAATTTAAAAAAAAAACCGATCAATTTAAATGTTGTTATACAAAAATAAGTGAAATTATTAAATAAGAAACACAAAAAATGTCATATGACGCTAATTTAATATATATAATAGTAAAACATTAAATAAATAGATATATAGAGTGAGATACAAAAATAATAAACTAAAATATAAAAATACATAAAAATTAAAAAATAAATATAATAAATTATTGAATGAAAATTCTGAATGTCATAACAACAAGCTACAAGCGTTAATAAGAATATTTAAAAAGCATAAGAAATAACTTCATCATTATAGTAAACGGTAAGTCTATTTATAAAATATTCTAATAAAATATTTATTGTATTTCTCATGAGAAAAAAATTCAAACAAATTGATTCCTTATTAAAAAAAATGAAATATAGAAAGTGAATAATTCATAAATAAATTGAAAATCACAAGTTTTTAAAAATGACTTCATTAAACAATTGCAGAAATATCATTCGTACTTTTAATTCTTTCATTTTATTCCGATTCAACTGTCTGTACTGATTCCACTTAAGGCAATTTTCTATTTAAATAATTTTTTATAGAAAATTTTATTTAAAAGAATAAAAATGCTAAATAATTAATCCTTAATTCAATTTCTTTCTAAAAAAATTAAAAATCATTTGGCTCAAATTCTAATGAGTTTTTATTTAAAACAGGTTTTTATTAAGCAGCAATCAGGAAAAACTCCTTTCACTTTCATCAATCAGCATTACATAGGCAGTGCAAAAAAGAAAGCTCCACCTTTTTTTCACAAGAAAACTCCTATTGGTCGACTTACATAAATTTAAAACTAATACTAAAGTTGGTTTGAATTAAAGCTCATTAGTTAATTTGGTGTACTTAAAAGACAAAATAGCAATCTTCATTGTTAGCTATTTGATGCCTATGCCTTAGAAAAGACAGTAAGAAAGAATTTATTAATTTTAAATAGTATAATAGAGACAAAATAATAAAGCTGTATAACTATTATTCAAATAAACAATTTGATTTTTTTATTGTTTATAAATTTCCTTTTATGAAATCAAACAAATCTTCTTGTTTTTTTTTCTTAGTAATCAATACAAGATTTTGTTTGATTTGTCGCTTTACTGTCATTTTTCGCACATTTTAGTCTAATTGGACCGGGACCTACAGTTTAATGTGGATTGCGAACCACTCATAAACATCCATGCCTCAGCCACGATTCTAACCTGAAGCCCACGGTACGAAAGTGCAGAGCACTAGCCAATAAGCCATCATTCCGCGAGCAATGCAAGAAGACGGTAACGCATTTTTCAGTTGTTAAAAAAAAATAATTGTAATATTGACACGGTGTATTTTCCTTAATTCTAAAAGTTATTGGAATTTTGGCACAAAAATTGATGAATATATTATTTTTTAGTGTTTGAAGCAATTGCGCTGAAAATCTTGGTTTTCGTAATGGAAAAATTTCGAATTAGCGTTTAATTAACCACATTAATGAATTTTGTTGCACCATAAGATATTTCCTTTCGAGCCATTTAAAACGATAACATGCGTAGATAAGATAATTGCCCAAGCTATTAAGGGTGTCCCATTTTTTTTTCGGCTAGCTATACATGAGTTGTATAAAAATTAATGATAATTTAACACCAAACATTTAAACTATTTTCAAATACATGTCGATTCAAAACTTTTATGTTTATATATATTTCAGAAAAATACACAAACTCGTCTCAGATATGTTCCCTGTATTTTTAATACTTCTCGCGCATGAAAAGCAATAAAAATGTCAAACCCTATTGAATCCTATTTCAGTACTCCAATTTCGTCAAACGAACCATGATGTGCGAAGTGCGGTTTCATACATATAAATATTTTGATGAATACAACAACCTCGTTTAAGATTATTGTTAATTAAAGTGAAATGTTTTTTTACATGACTGAGAATTAATAAAAATTTGTTTTAAATAAAAATCTATGAAAAT
The DNA here is from genome assembly GCA_021605075.1 of Caerostris darwini. NCBI lineage: Eukaryota > Metazoa > Arthropoda > Arachnida > Araneae > Araneidae > Caerostris > Caerostris darwini. The sequence continues at coordinate 105,809 of BPLQ01004411.1, forward strand.
TTTGGCCAAACGTTATTTTAAACTTCTGAGATGGAAATAAATAAAAGATTAATATTTAGCTATTTCATTCTTTAAATAAGATTATTTAAAGTTTATATTAAAAAACAATTTAAATACAAAAATTCTGTTAAATGGAATTAGTAAAGTAAGTTACATCGGATTAAAATGAAAGAATTTGACAGTAATGAAATAGTATTTCAAATGATTATTAATGGGTGACATTTTAAAAAATTTATAATTTGATATGAATTCATAAGTGATTCATTTCTAATAACACATCATTTAAAAATGAATTAATATTTTTTTCATGATATCTTAAAAATATTTTATTAAACTATTTTATAAATAGGCTCTTTCTTTTGCTGTAACGGGGTATTTATTTTATTTTTAATTTTTGCTATAATCTTACTAACGCTTATAGTTTGTTTTTATGATGGACATAGTTTCCTTATAATGATTTAATATACTCATTTGTGTTTTGTTTATTTATATTTGTTCTTCATATTTTAATTTCAATCTACATATTTATTTATTTATTAAATTTTTAGTTAATTTTTGCGTCATATGATCTTTTTCTACTTTCTAATTTAATGATTTTACTTAGTTTTGGAAAACATTTAAATTTAAACTAACATTAACATTTAAATCTAATTAAAATTGTAAAATAAATCTTTTTTTTCTCCAAATTTTAGATTTTGCTGTGGTGTGAGATAAATAAATCCTTTTAAAATAGATAATAATAGGTTTTCTTTTGAAACCTTTCTAAAATCGAATTTTGTAATTTTGAAAGGTTTTCTCAACAGAATGGGCTAAAGTATTATTTTTATAATTATTTTAATTTAACTTCCTGCTAGCTTGCCTTAGCCTTGCTTACTTGCTAGCCTTGCTTATTAGCAGGCCATGCCTGCTAGTAAACATTAAAATATATGTTTTAAACATACAAGGGAAGCATTTTTTAATATAATAAAATATATATACACTATATTAAAAAAAACATGAAATGTATGTTTTTATTGCAAGAAGTAAAATTTATTTTATTTTAGGTCAGAGTAAGCCTTGAAAACTAATGCTTAAGCTTCTGATGCAGTGGAAGCTTTTAGAAGCTGAACATGTCTGACAAGCTAAATACTCCTCCTCGAATTAAACACGACAATTGTAAGTTTTTACAACACAAATTTTAGATTAGATTTTAGGGAAAAAAGTTAAGTAATGAGCTTCTCAGACCACTAAGGATATTTATTCCAAATTATGTTGGCATGAAAGACCAAACTTTTTTCATTAAAAGGGTATTTTAATCGTAAAGGGACCATTAAGCTTCATAGTCAAACAGAAGTTCTAATGGATACTCCACATCGACATTGTCTTTTCAATACAAATCGATATTACGAATTCTTTTTAACTTCTTCCCTCATAGAAGTAATGTTTAATCTTTTTGGAAATTTTTTTTTATTTTCTTGCAAACGATATCCACTCAAACAAATTAGCTTTCAGCTAAAACTTTTTGATAAATAAACATAATTTTTTTTTTAAATTTTATAAAAATGTATTTATTAATTTTAACTGAAATTAATTTCATACATTTTGGGTGTTTTTTTATAACTGCAGGCATATTTTTTTAAACTGCAGTTATAAAATCTTCTAATATCTTCTACCTATAATCTTCAATACATATAATAAACATTATCGCCCCTAAAACTCCGTAACCCCATCTGGCTTATATGCCATAGTAGTCCTCCGTCTCTCGTCCATGAAGAAGGTTTTGGCTTGGAACTGCAGAGGTTGGGTTCAAAGATATAGCGGCAATCAATGATTAGCGTGGTTTCCTTGATAATATTTATAGTTATTAAATTAAATAATTTGTAATTATAGAATTTATTTTATATTTTATTGTAATAAAAGTTTGACTAAAATTAAATATCGAGTTCAATGAAATATTTAATCTAGCACTTATTCGTTAAGACAAATGCTTCGCAATAATCAATCAAACTTTAGTCGAACTCAGAACGCAATCGACACGATGAGATGAAATCGGCATATGCAATTTCTAAATACTGAAAGTGAAAAAAATTAAGGTAGATGAATTATTTCAATACATCGCTCAAAACAAACCATTGTTAATAGAAAGTCAAAAGCAAACTTATAATTTCCTCATGTATCATGTCAACAGGGGTATAGGTCAAGTAATCTATTTGGATGTAAAAGGAGGTACTGGAACAACATTATTTATTTATTTACTGTTTTAATTGCGCTTGTAATCTGTAATTGTCGCAACGTTAATACAAAAAGGGCGAACTGTTCTTTCTGTTTAGAAACTGCCATTTAATGTTGCAGAACAATAATTTCTGATTTTTAATGTATCAAGAGCATCTAGATGAGGTAAACTTTTAAAACAGCGTAAAGTAATCCTTTGGGACAAATGTACAATTGAACATGAAAAGTCATTCGAAGCATTAAATGGAACCCTACAAGATCTCAGAGGTAATTCAGAATTAATAAAAGGTGTATTAGGAATCTCTCTGGAGATTTTCGGCAAATGATTCAAGTAATTTAAAATTAACTCCAGTAGATGAAATCAATGCATGTTGAAGCAATCATTTACCTAGACTCGAAAGTACAAATATGAAAACTCCAATGAGGAAGAAACTAAAAAGCTCTTTTAAATTAGTGAAGTCACTCACCCATTTGATTGTGTAACTGGCCAAGTTAAACTTACGAATGATTTATGTCATAACTGCAATAGTCCAGGTGAGTTAATAGACCAAGTTTAACAGAATGGTGTTAAAAGTTACTCAAATTCATATGGGTTATTTGAAAGAGCTATTTTAACAGTAAGAAATGAAGCAGTTGACGATATAAATGTAAACATTAAAACAAGATTCCAGGTGAGGAAAGAATGTGTATATATCAATCGATTCATTGGTTGATGTAAATGAAAGGATTCATTTTCTCATCGAATAAAAATTTGATGCAAACATCAGTAATGCCTATCCTATTTTTAATAATATTGTTAATTATTAAAAATAGGATCATAATATTTCGTTAAAAAATTCAGATTTACCAATTTTATGAAATGGTACAAGATTGACCGTGAAACAGATACTAAGCAATACAACTGAAGCCAAACTAATATAACGAAAATATAATTGAAAATCAGCATTTATTCTTAGGATTCTACTTTCATCTACGGAACTGTCGTTTCAATTTAAAAGACTGTCATTTCTAATAAGATTAGCATTTAGTATCACTATAAATAAAACAACACGACAAAGGTAAAGAAATTGTGGTATTAATTTTAAAAAATCCTACTTTTCTCACATATGCAGCTTGCTATAGAATTGGAATCCCAAAGAATTTAAATATGTACTCACCAAATAATAAGATGGCAAATATAGTTCATACGTAAGTATTGTAATAGAATAAGCTAAGTAGGTATAAAATAAAAAGCAAACTTTAAATTAAATACAACAATATTATGAATATGATGATTTAGTTTAGCTTTATAATTTCTATATAATGCTTCATTATTTTTCACATTTAATAGAAGCTGACTGACTTTGTCCGAGAGAAGCGTGGATAACTCCAGCTAATGTGTATGTAATTTAAAGGTGATAGAATTAAGTAATAATAAAGAGGGGTTTATAACTAGACAAATTATTAACAAGACAAATAATTTTCTTTAACAATTGATAAAAAAAATTTAAAAATTGAATTTTAAAATTTTGAAAAATACTAAAATAAATTACAATGTTAATGATTTTATTAATCGTAATGCTTATTTAGAATTTCTGGAGACATTATGCTACACTATTTAATAAAGAAAACCTTTCATTTTTACAAACGCACCACTGCATTTCGTAGTTTATAGATATAGTTTGATACTTGTTCATTTATTTTACTTTTTAGTGTTTAAATTATTTTTTTTACAGCGAAAATTTTAAACTGAATTATTATATAATATACTTTTGAAATAAAAACAAAAATAAATTTTATGCGAAATACATGAACCATATGAATGAATCAAAAAGATTCATATATTAAAAATAATTTATTCGATTATTTTTTATAAAACTGTTTCACATTCGAATGAAAAAAAAATCCGTATAATATTTATACAAAACATTGAATATAAAAAAATAAAAACTTAAATGTATATTTCTACTTCATAAACTAACATAAAATCCATGATTAAAAAAGCCTATTTTTTTCTTGTTCTAAAGCTGTGTTTAATCGAAATTCAAGAGAAAATTCTAAAAATGTTTTTTTGGTTTAGCAAGTTATAAAACTTGCTAAATGTTTCTGGCGATAATTGAATGTTAATGCGAGACGCTTACGTAAGTTATTACTGCCATTATCTGCCATTGGGTTTTCTTGCCCCTGAAATCTATGATTGCAATGCACGACCTAAATTAGAACAAAACCAGATTCTTTCTTCATGATAGCTCTATTGCATAGTTAACTAGTTTATAAATCTGCATGTGAAATTTAAAAATATGAGTGCCCATAAGCACTCACACTTGTTTATAACAAAAAAATATAAGAAAAACACACACACACACACACACACACACAATATAATTTTTAAAAAAATAAACAATGAACTTTTTTTGAAAATTTCCATGTCAGTGATTGCAAACATACTCATGCAATAACTGCTTTTTAGAAACGAGGAGATCCGATGATGATTGTGACATTATCTGTTTGAAATGTTCGCATTAAATACGAATAAAAAAAGGTTGTAAAAGGTTAAAAAAAAAAGGTTGTCTTTTACAATTGAATCTAATCAAATTTTAGACACATTTCCGTATTCCAGCAATGCAGAATTTTAATTAAATCCTTAAAATAAAATATCAGGATGAATACGAAAAATTTCTTTTCATTAAAACTCGCAGAAGTAAAGCTGAGTTGTTATAACTATTAACTTGTTCGGCATTGAAATCTTTTATAACAATTCCTTCTTTTTAAAAATTAACTAATACGCCATGAAATTAATTATAATTATTCACATTTTGAATAAAAAAATAATTAAAGAATGTCAATTTATCATTTTTGAAATGTGAGCATAAACAAGTAAATTTTATCAAAAAGACAAACATATATACATAAGGTAAAATAACTAATCTAATTTATTTACTCCAAATAACATTGAAAAGATTATGTATATAATTTTGTAAATTGATTTCTTTTCAATTATATACATACGTTTAAATCAATTCAAACACAACTTGTATTTTAAGTGAAAAGCCGTATACATATTGTAGCATTTTTCTCAACCAAAGAGTTTTGGCATTTCTTTCCAAGGAGAAAGAATATATATTCTTTGACATAATAACAACCTGTCAATACAATCTGATAGCAGATAATCGGTGTCATGTATAATGAGACTCAATGTCTGTGTGACATTCACAGCCCGAAACCACTACAGATTGAATATATATATATATATATATATATATAGTGTGTGCTTGAAAATAAAAGTGTTCCCATGAACTTGAAACAAACCTTCTACTTGAAGCCATTATAGTTTTCGATGTTGAGAAATTTTATTCTAGTATATTTATTCTAGTCTATTTTATTCAAGTAAGTTAGAGCCTTCATTTAGAGAAATCAAATAATATTTCAAATAATATTTTTTCATAATACTTAGCAGGTTTGCAGAATAACTCTCTTTTATGAATCAAATTATGAAATATTTTATACGATTGTTTAATAATTTTCTTTAATATTCTATATATTTATTTATATTACAGAACTTGAAAATGCTTACATATTTTTATTTATATATTAGTAAAAACGATTTAAAAAATGTTCAATTAATTTTACATAATTATTTCCATTTAATTTCTAAAACATCCCAAAACATTGCAATAAATTAAGAAATTATGAAATCAATTTTCAAAGCGTTTAATTTTATTTCTAAGAAAATATTAATACTACTTAGTGAACTAAATTTGTTAAAGTCGAGTAAAGTCAAGTACACACTAATCAACTTAAGAGAGATAAAACATGTGACAGTGAAATTTTATTCGATTCCCTGATATTTTGTTTCCTTTTGGAACATTTTTTAGTTATATACTGGAAACAAAATGACATGAAAAAAAATTTTTTTTTCAGAAAATTTCAATTTAGATTATAGTACTTGTGTTTATCATTACAAAATAAAAGACTCATTATTTTCCTTTTGCAGTCACAAATAAATGTCAATTTAAAACAGTCAATTTTAACATTTTAAACAATTTTTTTCAGATCATGTTAAAAAGTTTCATTTCGATTGATTTTTGATAATTTAATATCTAGGCACTTTTTAATAGTTTGTTGCGAATATTGCGCCATCACGTGGTGTAGCGCTAACGCAAAAGAGCTAATCACTCGCCAACGCGTGGTGAGGAATGACTTTTCAATTGCAAATTATGCATTCGTGAGGGAAGAGCTCTCCGAAACATTTATTGCCCGCTTCTATCTATAATACATTCTATGTGTGTCTGCTGATATTAAAAAAAATAACAACGTTAAGTATGATACTGATTATGGGTTTGTTAAAAAAATTTTAAATTCTATAGTGACTGAACAAGTAAAACATGAAAAATGTGACTATGTAACTCTCAAAGCGGGAAGAGAGTATGTAGTAGGAGAACAAGAGCGGCATTAAAATTGTAAAGAATAAAATTAGGAGTATTTAAAGCTAAGTTAGAACTCGTGAGGATCCTAGCTGACTATAAAGATTTCTACATGGGGGAAGGGAGAGGGTCGAAACTCCCAAACTAATCGATTAGAAGCTTTAATTAAAAGTGTTAAAACTTTGAATATCGCAGTCCCTACCAAAACCATAAGCAGTTGAAAGTAGACTAAAAGCTAATCACGATTTTTATTGTAAACATAGAAAGATGGTAGATTTTGAAACTGTAAGTGAATTAATAGTTAGCGATGGATTATTGAATACGTTAGATTGCGAAACACAAATATTTAAATAAAAATATAAAAAAAATTGCCAACAATGCACTATTTGAATGAGGGATAACATTTATTAATTTTTAAATAATTTTCTTTTGGAATAACTCATGCAAATTAGCTATCGAAAGAAAAATTTATTTTTGCACTTTTTATCGCGCGTTCTTATTCAGTAAATCAAAAATGTTGTAAAGTGCATCGTTTTAAAACTCCTAATTCCAGAATAGGAATTCCAAGAAAAGAAAAAGTTTTCATTCAATATTTAGACATAAAAAAATTATTCTCAAACAGCATCCGAAAGAAAACAGATTGTTTTAAAATTTCTTAAGTGAGGACCATTTGACAAAGAGAATCCATAGATTCAGAAACAAAAGCAAAGTTTATCAATGTACTTATAGAAAGAATAAACCAAATAATACACAAAGATCTGCATTTCAAAAAAGCTAACAAACACAATATTTAATGGCTATTTTAAAGCTCTTTGGCTGAAAGCAGAATCCTGCATTGAAACCATTAAAAAAATTAAAAAATATAAATGGAAATTCATTTGGGATAAATAAAGCACACGTTGTTTTAAGCATAAGCTCTAATAAAGCAATTGACTAATAAAGCATAAATTGACTTAAATTACTGATTTAAAAAAGGATATTTGTAGAAACAGATGTAACTGCTTACGACAATACAAGGTTTATTAAGAAATTTACAGTATGATTGTCCATTAAGGAATTTATTCAAACAATAACAAAACTTGATTAATATAAATTTAAAAAAAACATTGTTTTAATATGATTCCCAAATCGGTTTATATAGATTCCAATAGAGTTCTGCCTCAACCGAATTCAATTTCAATCCGCTATATTCCGGGATATTATCTTCCCTATATATATATATAGGGAAGATACGCTTTAAGGGTTATTATTATATATAAAAATCAAACAAACATAATTCCTAAATATTACTAATAAATTCAGCAATAAAAACATGTGTTATAAACTAAAACGAGTTTTAAACAAAAAAAAAATATTGGACACAATTATCTGCCAAATACTACAATCATCACGAGCAATAATATTAATAACTACATGGTGAAGTTAAACAAACTTTCTCGATATATTAGTCCCTAGCTATCATACCATTCACAGAAATTAAATGATATTTCGGTTTAATGTATTTTGAGGTATGCGCTCAAGAATTATGTAAAAAACAACAGTAAAAACTCTAATAGTTACTGTTATAGTGACAAAACTTTGAAAATTTCAAATGGCAACACCTACTTTTTTTGTTGGAATGTGATCTCTTCAGTGAAAAACCACGATTAGTGTAGGAGCGGTGCCAGTAGTGCGAAAATCACCGGTGCTAGACAGACTGAGAAGAAATGTGAAAACAATAAGGGCAGAAAACCGATAGAAAGCAAAACATTTTAATGTGTTTCACAAATTTTCCACGTTACCGCCTTCACACAAGATGACACTTTGCATGCAACAGATGGTGAACAACACTGAAGCACGTACCATAGTAGTACGTACCATAACTGTTGAATATGACATCTGATAGTATCTTTCAAATCAGGTGCAGTTTTCAGATTAAATGCATACACTTTAGATTTCAGGTATAATGAATGATATGAATGGCAATTAGTAATGCGAAATGACAATTTGACGTTGATAAAGAGAAAGAGATAAAATGAAAATAATTTGATTACTAAGATATAAAATGTAAATCAAGAGAGAGGAGATCATTAGGCCAAGACATCAAATTTCTAAGTTTGTTACCTCTTCACTGGGATGTTAAAAGAATAATAGATGTGGGCATTGATTTTATTCAATAGTTTAAAGTTACACTGAATAAAAAATTCCAAATGTCTTTCTTTTTTATTACTTTTATATTCAGATATTTTTAACTTGATGAAATAAGATTTATATATTTTTTAAAGCTTTTAAGTTAAAAAAGTGCAAACAGAAGTGCCGCGGCCATTTTGAAGGGTAGCTGATTACTTTATATATTTTTAAATCTTAATAATGCTAATTTTAATTTAATAATTTAATAATGTTAATTTTTATAAAAATAATTTATAATGTAATGTATATTTAGATGTTAAAATATTCTATTTTATTTAGAATTATTTGATAAACATGGAACATGTTTTTTCCAATCTTTTAAAAAGTTTTTTTATTTTTTTTTTAACAAACACACATCTTAAGGCCCTTTCTTCAGTGACAGATATTCTTTTTTTACTATTTTAGTGTTTTTCGTTTTTCTAATTTGGTTTAATTTAATTTTTTAATTATTATTGTTTGGGTCTTACAATAGTGCATCGAAAATATTTCGGTTTTAATAAATTTAAAGACAATCCATATAAATATATGCTATTTGACCATTAATCTGGAAAAAGTGTTAATGAAGATTCGACTTCCTGGATATTTGTAAACATAAGATTATAAAATGAAAATATTATTGTTAACGATATAATTTGTACTAAGATTGCTTAAAGTAAAGCTACTAAATACAAATTCTGTAATAAAATCGGTACAGTGACAGTAGAAGTTAGGAAAACTAAATTAAATTGTCTTAAATTTTCTGTTTAATCAAAAATTCAATTCTTGAATTTTTTAAATCAGTCTGTCTTAAATACAATATTTCTAATAATACAGCATGCTTCAAAATATTTGAAATTTTAAAATATGTTTAATTTATATGTAATCCAAATGTTTTTGATAAATTTAGCTTAAAACTTTTTTTTAAATTTTTTTTTATTGTAAATTTAACTTGCCTGCATATACTTTATTGCTCATATATTTTTACTGCATATATTTTACCACCTGCATGTATTTTATTATAACGACTGCATATATTATACTACCTATATACTTAACCTTTACAGGACTAATATATAAATAACAAAAATATTAATAAAGTATCTAGGTTATATTTCCATTTGAGCTAATTACTAATAAAGTAGAAAATTTTACATTGATATATTCATTATATTTCTGTAAAAAGGAATCTACATTCTTATGATAATTAAGGTGATTCTTATTTTCTAATTTTGGATGATGTCAAATACAAAATCAAAGCAGTTATTACATGTTCACACAATTTATATCTTGAAAATAGATATATTCTATGACATCCATAAAGCATACAAAATATTAAATATATAATTAAAATATAAGAAGAGATTTTAGAGCCATTGTACGATATGCAGACATTTTTTTTTTGTTGAGATGTTCATTGTACAATCAAAAGATAGGAATCTCAAAGGAAAACTTTAAGCAAGAAATCTGTCTTTCTAGAAAATTTCAAAGCATCATGGGATCATTTCAAATAGGTAACAAAAATTGAAATTTATAAAATTATATTATTCAGTTTTCCCGTTCAAAGATAGCTTTCATTACAAACAACTAACAACTCTAGTTGACTTTTTTCCCCTTCTTTCTTCACATAAAAATTGCTAAACAGCCATAAAGCAGGAAAGAAGGTTTCTAGGAAACCAGGAGCGATACTCCCACCGTTGGCTGCTAGGAGTGCTAATGTCTATGAGATTTTCAATGTTAAAAAAATACATCCATTTCAGTCTTTGAGACTCCTACTTCTGTAAGTAAAAGTCTGTGGAGTTGACCACATGAATATGTAATAGTGAAACATCATTAACAGATGTGGTATTCTTGTTGTGTAAATTACTTATTTAAGTGTTGAAAGTGGATGTTATGTACGCATTATTATTTTTTTCGGATAAATACATCCAAATAAGACGAATAGATTTCTCAAAAATAAACTTGATATGGAAAAATCATATTCTGGAAGTGAAAAAAATTAAGTGCAAGTAAAAAAAGCAAAATCACGGCTTACTGCCAAATATAATGGAAGTTATTTACGCTTTGGTTTCACTTGGACTGAAAGTGAATATCATCTTTTGCCTCTATGTTAAGTATGAGTCGTAAAATAGCAAATTCATCATAAATTGTCTTATAAATTGTGTAAACATTTTAAAACTATTTACTCAAATTTACGAAATAAATCTTCAAGTATTTTTCAAGAGATTGTCTGTATAACAAATAAAAGCAGCAAATTCTTTTAAAAGTTTAATGATTGAAATTACATCTTATCAAGTCTCAGAACTGATAGCAAAAAATACGAAAGATCATTCTTTAGGTGAGTCACTTATTTTGTTTACATACAGAAAAATGGTCGTGAAAATGCTAGGGAATAAAGCACCAATGAAAATGGGCAAAATTATTACAGCCAATGATATAGAAATATAGTCTGATATCGAGAAAAATGTATGCAGTAATAAATTGCAGTATTCCAATTTTGAATTGCAAGTTGATGAGTCAACAGACATTACTAACAAAGTTAATTCTTAGCATTCGTCCAATTTATTAATGGTGATCAAATAGTAAATCAATATTCTTTTGGAAAAGAATTGTGTCTACAAAAGGCGAGGTGTTTTTTAACCCTTTGAATGATTATCTTGATAAATGGCAGTTAACATGAGAGTCGTGTGTAAGAACTTGTACAGATGTAACTCCTTTCATCTGAGGCTGTGTTAAAAGGACTTATATCTTTTATAAAAAGAGAAAATAAAAATGTTACCGTAACTCTTCTTTCTTCATAGGGAGGTCTTGATGGCAACAGCACTTGGGAATGATGTGGGGGAGAAGAAGTTTGACAGGGCTCTGAGACGAACTTACAGTCATATAGACCGGGATCTACGGCTTAAAGTGGTTTCCGAGCCACTACAAACATTCGTGGCATGCTGACGCTCGAACCCTAACCTATGGCACCATATGCCAGAGCGCTAGACACTGGACTATTCAAGCCCCACTTACCCGTATACACAAACTATCAAGATCTTTGTAAATTTTTTGAAATCATGAAACAATTACATTTTTGTAACCTCCTTCGGTGCGAATTTTCTATTGCCAGGTATATAGATTTCAGATATCTTCGATATATTTCAATAGCTCAATATTTTGAACACTAGTATCAAGGAAAAGAAGAAAATATTCTCAAATCCACTAACAAAAGGAAAACGTTTCAGAGAAAATTACAAATTTGAAAAAGAAAAGTTATTGAAAGCAATTTAGAAATATTTCCATTGACAAGAAACACTTTCATAAATGAAACACTTCTAATAGTAGCTAAAATTTTAAAACCTTTTGAAGAAAAATTAAGTTTTCATTTTCCATCACTTAACATTGAACAATAGTACTGGATTAGAAACCATACATCGAAACTTCATTCAATTGATTTTGATTTAAAATTAACAGAAGAAGAAGAAATATCAGCTATATACACTTATAGTGAATTGAATTAAATTTTCTCTTGATACTTTTTAGATTTCTATAAAAGAAGAATATGTTTCTATATCTAAGAAGGATTTGAACATTTTACTGAAATTGTCAACATCATATTTATGTGTATTAGGATTTTCTACCCTCACCACAATTAAGTATAAAAAGAGAAGAAATGAGAGTTTGCCTCTCAAACATATTCCCAAACATTGAAAGAATAACTAAGACACATCGAGCTCATATTCCTCATAAATACGAGAACTAATAAACTTAAAGTATATTTCCTATTTTTATCTCATTTTTTTACTGTAATATTTGACTTAATTATTATAACGTATTTCACAGAATTCTCTATAAAACGCATTTTGTAATAATTTGTAAGAATTTAAATGCGCTCAGACTCCAAAAAGTTTGAAAATCACTGCTGAAAAATTGTCTACGGCTACAGAAATAGGAATTCCTTAATGAAAGGTATTTCGATTAGTGCAATAAACGTCAAAATAAAATACAGTCATACCAAATCATGAATTATAAACAACACCTGAAAGTGATAATGAAAAAGTTATCGAAAGAAGAGAAAAGTAGTTTCAAGTAATCATTTAAAGAAACTTTTTCTTACCAGAAAAACTATTAACATTGTTTGAACTTATGCATAAAACCTCGTCCATTGTTAAGAAATTAAAAAAAATTTCCTTGGAAATTGTTGACCAAAGATCAGTAGAAAAACTCCCTCGAAAAATCGGAGCTCTGAAACTTCTGATAGAACGTTTATAAAGCCTAAATGAAATAGTACAATATGGAAGAATACAGAATAATTGTTTCTAATTTTGAGGAGAACTTGGAAGATTATGAAAATTCTGTCATCTAAAGCTAGATTCGATCAGTTAGTAAATTCTTAAAACTTCGAAATCAAACCAGTAAAATGTCAAAAAATTCTTGACAATAATAATATAACAAAATTTTTATATTATTATAATAATATAAAAATAATTTTTGAGAGCGAAGAGTTTAAGAACACGAACAGAAAACTAAAATATTTATTTTAACTCTTTGATAAAATCTATTTACTGTGTAATTCAACGTACTATAATTCTTTGAGTCTTTTTACATTGATATACTACAAACATTCATTTAGTGAGTGAAGTATTTTACAGTGCGCAGTACGATAAAAGACTTGTGTTGAATTACTGAATTGAAGATAGTAATAGTTTCAGAAAGGATACATTAACATTCTCATCAACATTATGAAATAAAGACTTTAACAGGAAAACTAGAAATACGGCATTTATCAACATCCAGCATCAATCGACATTATTTAATTAAATTTGGAAGGAGAATACTGTGATTTCCTACTTTGTCTTGTTGTGCCGACACATTGTTTAAATTTAAATTTGTTTAAATGTTTTATTTTGAATTACATTGTTAATATCTATATCTGTCTATCTATCTATCTATCTATCTATCTATACACATATATATAATATTTTACCTAAACATACTAGAATTATGTTAATTTATAATATGCTTGTATAAAAAACTGTTCTGTTCGAATGTAGATTTTCAAGGATAAAGACATTAAAATGATAAATATTCTGTCTCATAAACATTAAATCGATCGTCATATCAAAAAGAACAAAGCTTAATTAAAGTTATATTATACAGCTGCATTTGGTGCGAAGTCTTCCAGGCGCCTAATTTCTAACAATGAGGATATCTCCTTTCAATCTCTCCTTGCGAAAATAAAAAGTATTATAAATAAATGAAAATCGTAAATGTTAAAATTTAGAAATGTCAAGGTATCTTTAAAATGTATGTTTATCACAGACCAACCATAAAAATATTGCGCCAAAGAGAATAATTGCCTTGTTTACATCAAAACGTTAGATAACCTGCATCTGCACCACTATAACTACACCCTCTTTTTTTGGGATACCAACTGATGATGGTTAATGTTCATTTCTAAAATAATTCAATGTTATTGTTACTTTCCCAAAGATAATTCAAAGTTATTGTTGCTTATATTCTCAGACCTATGTATATATATATATATATATATATATATATATATATATATATATATATATATATATATATATATATATATATATATATATATATATATATATATATATATATATATATATATATATATATTAAATTTATTTCTTGATTAATGTTTTAATTATTAATAACGATTTAAACGATTTAATGTTTGAAATTACTCTAGTTCAAATATATGTTTTTAATTCTATTTGTAGCATAATTCTATTAATTTTAAAAACATTTTTAGCTCGGGCAAACAAGTCACGTTGCAGCAAACATGTAATCATCAGCGCTTCATGCGCCAGTTTACATTTATTTTAAATCTTTAGTATATATAGCTTATATAAATCAATCAATCGATCAATCACTACATTTGATTACCAAGTTTATTTATTGGGATTGTTCTTCTTCTTACAACTATAGTGGTCGAGAGAGAAGCATCTTTTCAGAGAACGTCAAATCCAACGTAATGTCAGAACTATCCACGGATTGAGGTCAATTTTAAGTGTCAAGATGATAATTCTCCCCACCTTGGCAAATAGAAATGCAGGAGTAATTATAAGCGAAAATCAAAATTGTCGAAAGAATAATCGCATAAAGAAGGAACTATACATGCAGTTTTTCTTAATATATAAAGACGAATCTAAAAAAGAAGAGAGAGAGGGAGTAAGCCGAAAAAGTTATAGAGGAGTATTGGTATCCACTAAGAAAAGAAGGACGATTAGATTCTTATAGATATTCGTTGATGTACTTGACTGCAAACACACTGGTCAACTAGTGAAAGAAAGCCATTCGATGAGTTTGAAGAAAGGGACAGCTGGATCATAAAGGCTTTTATCCTCAATTACTAACAAATAACGTTAAATAAATACACAAATACTTTTCGATATGCAGATGTGACAAACGATTTGAAATCGACAAGAACAGGTCTACGAGTTGGCATGGGAGCCGCAACAACAGGCCCTCTCTGTTTCCATTTCCGCATAGCCTTTATTTAAATTTAAAAAATAAAGTTATACAAGGGGAATATAAAATTTGTCAATTACACAAGCAAATGAACCGGTATAGGCACACTGCCCAAGGTATCTGGTCGCAGAATATGATCAGTCGTGAATCTAGTATAGTCAATGTTGTTCAAATTGTAATAGTAGCTGTAGTCAATGCGCTCACATTATTTTTAAATGTTCAAAGTCATTGCCAGGGAACCCATAATCGTTTGTAGAATGTTTGTAGTTGTTTGTTTGAATGTGGAAATAAATAGATGAGTCCGATTTACACACAATTGAAATTGATTGGAGGAGCAGAGGGATAGATGCATATTTCGATCCTGAGCTACGACTTGCAGTTAATAAAGAGAAATAGTGGTGTCACCTATGGAGATATTGGGGATTTAGTAGGTTAAAAAAATTTAAATAGTGTGATAGTGTTGTGAAAATGCGGTTATAAGTTTTATTGTTATTTTAGGGGTTCGACTATTTAATTTTTTAACAGTGAAATAGTTTTGTCGAAGAATATTAAGGAGCTTATTAAAATCGTTCTTTGATATAACAAGTAGAGAGTTTAATTCAGGTGTAGATGTGGTGGAGAACTGGGCTGAGTTATTAATAGCGGTGATGTTAGAGTAAGAAACTACTTAGACGTGGTTTACTTAAAACTACTGAATATTTTAGTGGGTGATGATTTCTTGGTAGTGGATGGTTTTAGAAAACGCTGACAACATTTATACTGAGGCCGAATGTTGACCTATGCAATTAGCCCTGATCGGCGAGTCTAATTTTTCCCTGTGATTGCAGTAATGAGTAAAGTGTGAACAAGTGCACATAATGCATTTGAGTGCGAGTTTACTATTATGCCCAAATAGTTGGTACTGATGTCATTGACTTCTTCTTTTTCTATGGTTATATTTTACTACTTTTATTTTGAGATAAAGGAGATTTGAAGTTTCCATAGTCTCGTTTGCGTAGTTGGAGAAGTGTCAGTGTTAATCGGCAAATTCCCTAATTGAAATTTTAATAGATCTAAGACTTTTGGGTGTAATCAAATAGTAATTAGACTTTGCGTTGTCAAGATATTGAGTTATGATATCAGAGTTTGACTCTAATTTTAGTAAATTGGCAGTGACTGCACATGTAAGCTTCATTGGTACTAAGAGAAGTGTCAGGAGCGGAGCTACAAATGGTAATCTCGCATTGCTTAATTGGCGAAGAGTTTAATTCAGTTTTCGTTTTTAGATTTCCGTGTTTTATATTGAACTATTATGGTGTAATTAGTGATTTCATCTTAAAACGTTGAAAGAACATTGAAAGAAATTAAAAAGTGTAATATGTTGCTGATTAATTTAAGGAGATGTAGAAGGTATAGATCTTTTGGGAGAAATAATAGCATAAGAAAGGGATTTAAAGAAAGTTATCAATTTTGTGCCGTGAAATGTTAGTCAAAGGGTTATGTTCAATAATACGGAATAGAGACAACCCTGATTATTCATACATCCTTACTACTGCGTCCAAAAAGTAAGACAAATTTTCAATTTAAAATTCCCGGGGCTTATGGAATTTCAATTTTTTTTTCTTTTTTAGGTTGCTGGCACTGTCTTTGACATCTGTGTGAAATTTGACATCAACATCTTCATTAATGTTTGAGTTACGCTGGGCTTTGTGAGACGCTAAAACTGATTCCAGCTATTTATAAAATGTCTGATTTAATTGAGCAAAGAACTACAATTAAATTTTGTTTGCGGAAACGTATAGAATGTTGCAGAAGGCATTCGGTGAGCATTCTTATTTCGGAAAGAAATGTTCAAAAAAAAAGTAGTATAAACAGTTCAAAGAAGGCAGAGAACCGTTGAAGACGAAGAGAGCTCTGGTCGACCACCGACCTCAACTGACGAAGCTCACGTCCAAAAAATTAAAGATTCCGTGCTTGCAAACCGTTGATTTACAATTAGAGACATTGCTGCTGATGTTGGCATTTTAAAAGGATCGGTTCATTCCCTTTTCGGCCTCAAACGCGGCAAATCTCGATTTCTACGTAAACACTTATTTCGCCAGCTCACACTGCATTGATTCTTCGTGACTTTTTCGCCAAAAATGAAATCCATATTGCTCCACAACTACCGTATTCCCTCCTCCCGACTTCTGGCTATTCCCGAAACTCAAATGACCACTCCGGGGAATAAAGTCGAATGAAGAGATTCAACGTGAATCGCTGCGCTCTTTGAAGGCCATCCCTACCGATGCCTTTTTAGCGAGAATTGAATGTTAGGTGATTTAGGTTATTTGAAGGCCTTTGCTAAATCCTGTGAGGTGTATTTAATTAGGCTTAAGTAAGTAAATATTTCATTGAGATCCATTTCTTCGTCGGAAATTACAGAGCTGTTGCTTGGATAATTATTGGTCTCTAGATAAGTCAGAATGTTTGAATTGCCATGAAGATTGGAATTCAAATAAAATACTAATGTTGACTAATCAGACTTTACTAATAAGACTTTACCGAATTTTATAATACTAATCAGACTTTATCTGAATGATAAAAAAACAATAATTTAGAATTAGAAGTAAGCCGACTTTTGAGATGATATTTGTTGCTCTGTAATTTAGCAATCGAGTTCTTTTAAATTAGTAAAAAATTAATAAATTCTTAATTAATTTGTACTAATAAAATAGTAAATAAATTATTAAAAATAATTAATTAAGAAATAAATATTCTTAGTTTGTAATGAATTCTTTTAAATGAGTAATTTAAAAATCGAGAAGTTATTCATTTTTTTATTTGCCTTTTTCCAGAAATGTGGAATTTTTACAAATATTGCCGTATCTCGATGCATGTTTGAAGAAATTTTTACTTTTTGACTGCCATGCCTTATCTTAAGTACTGAGTATATATATATGTATATATATATATATATATATATATATATATATATATATATATATATATATATATATATATATATATATATATATATATATATATATATATATATATACATATATATATACATATATATATATATATATATATATATATATATATATATATATATATATATATATATACATATATATATATATATATATATATATATATATATATATATATATATATATATATATATTTATATATATATGATATCAGGGGATGTTTTCTTTTTAAGGAGTAGGGCTGTCAGTCCTACGCCCGACACTCTACAGTCTACAGTTATATTTGATCGGGACCTAGGCAAGTGAATTTCAAACCACTACAAACATTTCTCTGAGCGCCGGGTTTCTAACCCGAAACCTGTGACACCGAGTGCGGCCATTAGGCCCCTATATATATATATATATATAGGGGCCTAATGGCCGCGCTTATGTATATTATAATTTTTATATATATAATTTATATATTATATTTTTTACTTCACCGAAAACTTTACTTTATACATAAATTGCCCTATATCGAGAACTCAGCCTAACTTTGACTTGTCATAAAAATATGAAAATTAATTTTTTTAACAGGGTGTTACAATAAAATGTCAAACAATAACAAGAAATGTTGTTTTTGAATGCCGGACACTTTTACTAAAGCCATTAGTCATTAGATCAGAAGATAAGTAGAAAATTCAGCGTCTTCTCGAGTTTTGTATCTATTATTAGCACCCTTCTTCTTGTTCACCAAATGGAAGTACATTCCGACTTTTTAGTTTACCGTATCTATTGTTAGCATAAACACTGATTGAGAATTAATTTACTTAGAAAAAAATAAGCCCAAATGTGTCACGAGACGTTTGGCGACGTCGTCAGCGATAGTTACAGAGAAAATCACGCGCAAAACTAGGGATCAGCTATTTTAAAACTTTTTAGGATGACTTTTTAGAACTTTCCTTGTGAATGGATATCTTTAAAAACTTATTAATGACTCACGGTTCTTTTTAGAATTTGAATAAACTAAAGTTATTTTTACTACTATCAATCGTCATATACTACAATTGCCACTGCTACTCTCAATCATCGTTGTTATTGTCAGTTATCTTGTCGTTAATTCACTACTGGGCTTAATCAATAAAAAGTTAATAATTTTTTAAATTTTAATTAACTTTTTTATTTATCCGCTAGGAAACATACAAATCGAAGACAAAAAAAAATTGATTACCATTAATATATTTATTAGTAGAAGGAAAATAAGATAAATTAATTGATTTTTTCCATAAAATAAGTAAAACATAATATAAAACAACAATTAAATGAAAATATCTGGTAAAATAGCAAATTACTATGTTTGCATATATTTAATTGTTAAGCTAATTGCGCTAAAGAAATTTAATGAATCCGTTGAAAATCGAATTAAATATGCCTAATGTTTAAGATAAATAATTAAGAATATTCAAAGTAAAACACCGTTATTTAGGAAACAAATCTCAAACAAACAAAAAAAAAATTAATTGTAGCAAAAATTCAAAATAGTTACAAATTTCAAATAAATAGTTTCTTCGCAGCGCCTAATGCTCCACTAATTACTAGTTTCAGAACCACTTATATAGATTGATGAAGATATTCTACCTGAGCTAAATTTTGCAAAATCTCTGAATGTAAATTTATAACTTCATAAAAATAATTTTCTTCTGATATTATTTTTAATAAATCTTTAGAATTGTGGGGCTTTTTTTGTGACGTATGGATGGCGTTTTTAACATGGATAGTTTTAAAAATTAATCCAGATGACGAATAGGTGTTGAGTAATATACGGACAAGTGAATTCAATCATTTTTAGAAGATCCTAAATAAGTCACAAATGCATGCCTTAAATAATTAGATAATTTGACTGATATTTTATGATATATTGTTTTACTATATATTTTTTTAATCATATTAGGCATCTGTCTAAAATTTTTAATCTTTAGAATTATAGATGTTCATTCATTTTTTATCTGGTATGAGATGAAAATCAGCAAAAAAATTACTTTTTTCAATTCCTTCTATTAGTTCACACTCTACCTATAGATATCTTGTTCAAATTTTCAATCGTTCATAAAATACTTTTTATTCCTCCACTCAAGTTCAAATACATTTATTTTGAACTTGTAGGGGATGACACTTGATGTTAATACAGTTTTTCCAAATATTAATTCATTCATGAAATTTAATTAATTAATTTTAGTTTTTTTTAGCCATTATTTTTATATATTATAGCCAATATTTTTTTTAGTTTTTGAGGGAATATGAGTATTCTCCTCCATTCTCTCTAGAATTCAACAAAAGCATATTTCTTTCTGCGGATCATTCGGACCCATTCTATATGAGCCAAAAATCCAAAGCACATCCAAATATATGTCAAGAAAGAGAGAAAGAAAGTATGTGACATCTTAAATTAAGGGATTAAATTAGCCATATATTACATCTTAAATTAAGGGATTTTTACTTTCTTAGAATTTTTGATATAGGCCGGTACTTTAAAAAAATTATTTGGTGGCATGGAGAGGCTTTTAAATTTTAAATTAATTACAATTGACATACAGACTGCTGTCAATTATCATCTAGGTTTGCTTACTCTTCGTTCGCCATTTAGGAAAATAACTCGTGTTATTGTAAAAATAATCACAAATTAATAAGATTTTTAAAATTAAATTAAATTTTTTTTATTTATCAAACAATAAAAGCAAGAAAAATAAAAAACAAAAATTTAATACCGTTATTAAGTATATTATAAAAAGTGAAATTAAGATGTGTTATACGACTTGATGCATCAAGATTATAAATATAGCTTTAAATAATAATGAAAATATAATAATTTTAAAAATATCAAATTGCCATCTTAAATTGAACTGTTAAACTCACAACCTTACAGAAAAAAAAATAATTAATCAATTAAGATCTAGGTTAAATATTAATAGAATGACATTGAATATAATATTTAGCCATATATTACATTAATAATTAATATATCCAAAGTATAACCAGTATGATTTACTCAAATACCCCAACCAAAATAATCGCAAAACGTCCGAAATATAAATACCTTTAAAAATAATCTAGAACAGTGGTTCCCAAACGTAAATTCTTAACATTAAAATAATTTTCTATCATGTGTATTACTTAATACACGAGATATATAATTATTTTAATGTTAGACAATGCAATAATTAAATATGTAATATTTAGTATAAATTATTTCTATTTCAGAAAAAAAAAGTTATTGAAGTTTTAATTTTTTTTTTAAATCTTAATCTAAAATAAACAATTTTTAGCATTAAAAACAGAATGAATTTTTTTTAGGTTAAAATAACGGATAAATTGCATAAACATATTTTAAAAAAAATATTATTCAGCAAATTTTATTTTTAAAAATTCTATTATTTCTTTATTTAAAAATAGTGTCAGATGTTCTGTGGGAAGTGAATGCAGTTTACAAAATGCAAAATGAGCAAAAATTCTGAAATAAAGGATCGCTTACTCTTCCGTGCTTCTAGTTGAATTAGAAGAAGAATAATAAACTATAACAAACTTATAAATTTTTATTTAAAATATATGGAGTTATGATTTATGCAAACTTAATATTTTAAAAGATAATAAAAGCAAAGGAGAAATTAAATATATAAGAATTATGGAGAAAAATATAGCAATTTCGTTGAATTCAATGACGATATTTGAAATAAAAGTGCTAATCTTATATTCTTCCCTTAGTAGTTATTATTGGCTATTTGAAAATTAACGTATAGATAATATTATTATAAAGAGGAAAATATGAATTTATTTGAAAATTTATTAAATTAAATTATTTGAAAATTAATTACTAAAGGAAAATTTTATTTGAAATATTTACAATAAAAAATATATTAGCTCCGATAATTTTCGTAAAATTTTTAAATAAAAAATATCTTTGACAATGAAAAAAATCTAAATTTTTTCCACTGACTTACAAGTAATTTTGCACCATTAATTCCTTTAACAGATGATAGATAGTGCAACGAGACAAAAATCTTCACATAAGTTTTATAAAAATGAATTGTATTTCAAATCACTATTCTACTGTTATGACAATTTTGGTCACTGAAGACGTAATGCTGCATGGGTAAAAGACATTTGCAAATACCGGCCCAAAAATGGAAAATAAATATTTGTAACAAAAGTGAAAATTTCGGGTAATCTATACCCAGAGGATAAAGTAGCCAAATTTTAGTCAA
The DNA here is from genome assembly GCA_021605075.1 of Caerostris darwini. Classification (NCBI taxonomy): domain Eukaryota; kingdom Metazoa; phylum Arthropoda; class Arachnida; order Araneae; family Araneidae; genus Caerostris; species Caerostris darwini. The sequence continues at coordinate 128,249 of BPLQ01004411.1, forward strand.
AGAGTAAACTTTCACAGAAATCCTATGTCTTATTACAAGAACTTTCATGTTCTTTTTTTCTTTTTTTTCTTTCTCTATCTTGCGGTGTAAAACAACATCAAAATTCAACCCTTGCCGTTTGAGGCAGAATATTACAGTGGTCTTCTGATCGGAAAATTCAGTGTAAAACATTACAAGGGCGTAAGTAAATACTTAGATGCTACTGCTTAATCAATCTTTTTAGATTTTCGCCGATGTTTCTCAGCATATTTTCAGAAAAAAAAAGTATTAATACTAGCCGTTAGCATGGCTGGCGAAGAGAAGACGTGCCCCTTCAAGTTGACGCTACTCTACAATTCATAGAGAAAGTGGAAAAAAAGCAAGTAAAAGTGTGTCATTCCTATCATAGTTACTCACCATAAAAACGTACGTCCTTTAAATTTATAATTTTTTTTTTTTTATTATTTCCAATGGCAGGCTACAATAAGTAATAAAATAAAAAAAGAAGTGAAAAAAGAAAAAGAACACAAGGGTCATAAAAACAACAACGAGAAACACATAGTGACATGTTTAGCCCAAATTTATAAAAATAGAGTAACAAAATACAGTCGAATAAACAACAATTTAAAACAATCGAATAGTCCATTAACATTAAAAAATTTAGTGTGTATTTTTTATTACACGATAGATATTTCTTTAATCTTAGACATTTCAATATTTTAAAATGCACACTGCATATAAAGTATGTTTATTTCCGAAGCAAAATTGTTATTGCAGTTCTGTTTAAAAACAATAAATCTGTTTCTATTCCAGAAGTGTAATCAGTTTTGTATTTTCTTTTTTATTAAAAAAATACATCATAAATTAGGAGACGGAAACGTTATATAGAGGTAAATAAAGGATAAAATACATCAATAAATTTTTAAATAAATATTATTCCGCAAATTTTATTCATAAGAATTCTATTATTTCTAAGTTTAAAAAATCCGCAGTTGTTCTGTGGTAAGTGAAAGCAGTTTAAAAAAATCTAGTACGAACAAAAATCTGAAATAAAAAATCGTCTACTCTTCCATTCTTCTAGTTAAATTAGGGAAAGAATAGTAAACTATAACAAATTTATAAATTTTTATTAAAAGTGTGCGGAGTTATAATTCTTTTCAAACTTAATATTTTAAAATAAAATATGTGAAATTAATAAAAAATAAAATAAAAAAATATGTGAAATTAAATGTATAAGAATTAAGGGGAAAAATAAAGCAATTTTCAGAAATTAAAATAAATGTTCATTATTAAATTCAATGATGATATTTGACATAAAAGTGATAATCTTTTATTCTTCACTTAGTAGTTATTATTGGCTATTTGTAAATTAACAAATGACAAACGTTATAAAATTTTTTAAAAATTTAGCATTTTACTTGAAATATTTGCATTTAAAAATTTGGATTTATAAGCTCAACTGATTTCCGTAAATTCTTAAGAAAAAAAATGTCTTCGAGCAAGAAATTTTCTCACTCAGAATTTATTTTATTCATAAACTCCTTTATCTATTGATAGATGACGCCACAAGACAGAAATCTTCATATAAATTTAAATAATATTCTTTTAGAATGATACGAATTATTTAAATAAATCGAACTACCCATCACTATTGTGCAATTTCGACAACTATTGTAATTGGAAACGCCGTGCTATGTCGACTGAGGGCATTTGAATTAATACCTGCAGTAAATGATATTAAGTTTTTTGGGAAAAACTCTAAAAGTGCAAACATGAAAACTCAATACTGATGCATTTTATTAAAAATATGAGTTATCCAACTCCGGAGAATAAAGTAGCCAATTACAAGTAAAAGAATAAACATTTACAGAAATCTCATTTCTTATTTCAAAACAGTTTTATTTTCCTTTTAATTTTTCAGAACTGCCCTAGATTTTGGCTTCAGTCTAGCAGTGTGCACCAAGGCATCATCAATATTCAACACCTGATCTCTGAGGCAGAATATTTTGGTGGTCTTATGATCCGAAAATTCAGTGTTAAACATCACAAGGGCGTAATTAATTACTTAGATGCTGCTGCTTAATCAATCATTTTAGATTTTCGCCGATGTTTCTATGCCTATTTTCAGAAAAAAAGAATGATTAATAACTTGCCAACCATGTCGTTAGCATGTTTGGCGAAGAGAAGACATGCCCCTTCAAATTGACACTGTTGTACAACTCATAGCGAAAGTGAAAAAAGGACAAGTAAAAGTGTGTCACTGAATAGTGACATGGATTTATACACAAAATCTGGAATAAAGATATCGTCCACTCTTCTAGTTAAATTAGAGGGAAAATAATAAACTATAACAAATTTATAAACTTTTATTAAAAGTTACGGAGTTATAATTCTTTTGCAAACTTAATATTTTAAAAGGTAATAAAAATAATATGTGAAATTAAATACATGAGAATTAAGGAGGAAAATGAAGCAATTTTCAGAAATAAAAAAAATTTAGTAATGAAAAAAATATTCAATGATGATATTTGAAATAAAATGATAATCTTTTATTCTTTCCGTAGTAGTTAGTATTCGTTATTTTTATTTTAACAAAGGGCAAATGTTCTTTTTTTTTTTTTTTTTTTTTTTTTTTTTCAAAAAAATTTCAAAGACATTTTTTCATTTACAATAAAATAAATTATAAGTGAGAAAATTTCTTGCTCATTCATAAATTCCTCTATCACATGATAGATGGCACCACAAGATAGAAATCTTCATATAAATTTAAATATTCTTTTCGAGTGATACGAATTATTTAAATGAATCAAACTACCCATCAATATTCCACTACTTCTTCGGTTTCATTTATGTATTAAGTGGCTGCAATAAGGTGCAAACTTATACAATGCTCCCCCTATACATAAGAAAATTGTGCAGTTATTTTATAAGAAAACTGGAATATTGCACTCTTTTCTACCCAAGGCTATCAACAAAACAAATGTAAAAGGTGGTGCAAAATGAAAATTATTATCTCAAAAATAAAAACATTTTGTACATGAGTGGTGGTGCTGCAAGACACGAAACAAACAAAAAAATGTTACAAACAGAAAACTTTCTGAAAATAAATCGAATACGTTCGATTTGGTGGCTCTCTCTATTATTACATTCAATGTATTTCTGCTAAAAAAATTATATAATGCAGGGCGAAAGAAAGATTTGAAGGTTTCTTTCATATATATGTATTAGCTCAAATAAAATATAAAACTTTACAATGCTCCTATCATAAGAATACTGTGGTTTATTTTCTAAAAAAAAAAAACTGGCGCACTGTTCTCTTTTTTATCCAAAAGCCTTAAATAATTCATGGCTCCTTGAGATTAAAAGTGCATTTTGTTTTTTGAGTGAAAAATAAAATTGTATATTGATGATAATTATAACTTAAAAATAATTCATTAGTTTTGTGTGTACATTTTTGTTCAAATTGTTCAAGTTATGGTAGGATTGTTTAGAAATTGAATGTTTTAAATTATTGATAAAATGGTGTGTATTTTGAATCAGAATAGTAAATTAGTTTTGTTTATTTTGTTTAAATTGCATTTTTCCATTTCTAAAAAGGGCTTTATTAGCAAATTTAAAGAAAGTAGATTTCCATACGCTCTCTATGGAATTAGGGCTCGAAATTCTCTCTTCAGATGGAGTGATTGATATTCATGAAAAAATTTAAAATTCCCCATATTTTTGAAGAGGAATTTTTCAAATGTCGTTTAGATCTGATCTTAGAAGAACTTTAAGCTAGGGTAGCTAGGGAAGATGAGGAAAGGAAAAGAGTATTTGAGTTACAGAAATTGAGGATAGCAAATGCAGCAGAAATGTCCAGGGTAGGTTCAATGCATAGCGAAAATATCAGAAATTCTACTCGAAATTAAGCACTTAATGCAAATATTTGACACACAAACTGCAGATATTTCTTTGTGCTTAACTTTGTTTGAACAGCAAACGTGTTCTTCACAATCTGATGAAAATCATTGGGTGCTGCAATTAATTTCCCGTAGATTTAGCCCAAATTTTAATCCAAGAACCAGAAAAAAGAACGCAAGAGGGCCAAAATGCAAACAAACGTGCTATTTGAAAGATTTAAAATAAACAAGAAACTTTTAAAATAAAATTTACTCAAAAAAAAAAAAAAAAAAAAAAAAAAAAAACTGGAGTCGTATGGAAAGAATTGGTTTTTGAATTAAGAAAATATCTTGAGGGATAGCTAGACGGCTTAGATTAATTATTAAATTAATGATTTCGAAATTCTAAAGTATTTAATGATCATTGATCAAGTACAACGTCGTGTGCCGGATGACATAAAAGACTATTTTTTGCAGGAGTGGGGAACAATAGTTGAACCAATAGAATTAAAGAAAACAATTTATCAGCTAGGAGCAATCGAAAGGCAAACAACATCAAGATACCATAGTGGAAATCAATAGACAGGGTTAAGGAACTTTCGTCGAGAAAAGAGTTTAGGGATCAATCCGAAAAAAGAACAGAATCCAAATTATGGAAAAATTTCTCTCCCCAGGGAAATTGACATAAGGACAATTTTGAACAGATGACGCTTCCGACTAGCTAGATTTGTCAATCTACTCAACACTTAAAGCCAAATTGGTCACAATTAAAAAAAGAAACCCCAACGGAGTTTGTAAATCAGGTAGGGATCGCAGAAACAGAGCAGAATGTACTTGAACCAAATATCAGCAAAGGATTTGTAAATAATGAAGAAATAAATGTACTTCACAACGCTGGAGCTTCAGTAGATTTAATCACTAGAAACTATATAAATCCAAAAACACTTTATTGAAGAAACAATTAAAACGAACTTTAGACTTCCAGATTTTGGAACACATTGTTACAAAGACCTTAGTCATAGACGAAAAATTGGATAATGGGATATATTTGCTTGGAATTGGAACCGAAAGTTTAAAAAAGTCACAATGCAAATCAAATGCTGTTGTTACACTTAGTAAGACAAAGAAACAAACAAACTGCAGAGTGTGAAGAAATTTCCTACAACCCCTCTTTTCAGTCGATACCAGCGATAACAATGAAAGAAACTTTACCGAATGAATCTGGCCTCTGGTGGTAGAAACTGTCCCGAGTTTCCGGGTTTATTAAGTATCCCCAGAGAACTAGTAAATGGAAAAAATTTAAGGACTCCCGAAGTCTTGTTATATGAGAATTGTATAAAACCCCATGAAATCGACTCACCAGCAGTTGAGTATGTTTTTGAACTGATTAATAATAAGCCGGTTTTCTCAAAACAGTTCCGTACTTCCTTACATCGAAATGAAATTCTGAAAATGGTAAAACGCCCCCACCACAAACACAAGTTAAAGCTTTCTTAAGATTGACCGAATATTACGCTCATTAAGTGAAAAGGTTTTCGGTAATTGCAGCCACTCTAACTAACGTAATCAGGCTTTCGAGAAGTTAAAATGCATTTTTACTAACAAACGTATATTGTACTCTCATGATTATAAAATAAAATTTATTCCGCAGACCGATTCGATCTCATTTGGTTTTGGGATTGTTTTATTACAAAGCAATGACGAAAATAATGAGCATCCAATTTTGTATTTAAGTACAAAACTTTCAGATGCTTAACGGAAATACTCTACTTCTGAACAAGAATGTCTTACACTGGTCTATTTCCAGAAAAAACGTAAATATTATTTTGAAGGTCGAAAATTTACCATAGAGACCTACCATAATCCTTAAGTATAGTTAAGGTCTAATTCTGGGTCAAATCCACACTTAATGAGATGGTCAACAGAATTACAACCTTACCAATATGAGGTAGTTCACAAACAGGGCAAAAAACTTAAAAAGGCCGATGCTCTTAGCCAATGGGAACCCAGAACTGAGAGAATACAAAAAAATTAAAATTTTGTTTTCTTTTTGTGTATATATTTAAAAAAAAAAAATTGTTAAATTATTAACAGTAATATTTTGTGAAAATGTATTTTAGTATTTCAGTAACAAGAACGTAATGTTTAAGTGTTTATTCAAAAATATTTTTGTCCCGTTTTGCTTTTGATTAAATTTCCTCTGTATTAGAAAGAGCGAGTGAATATGTGAAATATAATTTCTTTCGCAGAAAATGAGAAAAAAAATTCTCTCCAAAGGGAGAAAGAATTGTAGCATTTTTCCCACGGGAAGAGTTGTTACATGTCTTTTCCAGAAGACAGGAATGTATATTCTATGACAAGTACATAATAATAACCTCTAACTCAAATTTGATACCAGATAAACAGTGTTGCGGGTAGTTATATCACGTGCAATTAGTGTTTTGTACTAATGAGAACAACCTGTCACTCAGAAAGAAACATTATTATATAACAATTAATTAATAACATTATTTAACATATTATGCAAATAAATATCGAATTTCGCACAAATAAGAGACAATATCCTTTTAGAAATTAGATGACAACAATATAAGATTTACATTAATGAATATGTATCAAGAAAAGCCTCCTGGCAGGAGTTTATGGATTAATTAACACTAAAAATCCCAACGGAAGACAATGTTCTTATTGTATAATGCGCATATGTATTATAAATTTCAAAAAAAAAAAAAAAAAAAAAAAAAAAATCGTTACAACTTTTAGGTATCAAGTTGTAGTCAGCTAAATGCAAAGTATACTTAATTAATTTACTATACGGTAAATAAAAAAGTTCACGTTATATATCAATAACAGATAGAATGACAGAGGTGATTTTGAAATAGTCAATATCAAAATATCATTAATTATGATTTAAATGAAAGCACATTTTTTTCTTATATTTTATTACAATAAACAGTTTTTAAACTGTGATTAATAATTTTTTTATTTGCGTTTAAGAGAACATTAGAAAAATTTAAAAAGCATGTCATATACTTTTTTTCTTTTCAATTTAATCGCTTAAACAAAATTTATATACAAATTGAATCAAATGAATTAAAAAATCAAGCAATTATCAATTTATTTAAATTTTGAGGATTGTAACCTTTTCCGAGGACTTTCTGTATGTTCCACAGTACATATTAGTATTATTTCAAATTTGCAAAATCTTTGGTTCAACAGTCTTCAAACATGAAAATCAATTGTTTCCAAATAACGCAAGTTACAGTTTTAGCAATCTTTGTTAAAAAAATATTTCCTGTCAATATTTAAAGGGCATGTTGAAACGATTAATTGTCCTTTTATTATCTAATAAAAAAAAATTCTAATTGATATCAACAGTTCCATAAACGTCTTATTAATTATATTAAAGAAATCATTTAAAATAAGTCATTTATGAATATGATACCTCATAAGACTGTTCCTCTAAGTATGATTTCTATTATAATTCCAAGAAACAGAAATAATTAAATGTTACAAATATTTGCAGCATGGAAAGAGAGCTTCAATTTATTCCAAGTAATGCAGTATTAAACCTATAATTTTTCAAATCTTGAAAACAATCAAAAAGAATATTTTTAAATCCAACTAAATCTCACAAAACAGTTTTATATAAGGTTTAAGTCTCTATCAAAACCGTTGCTTTACATTAATTTTCCCTCGTAATTAAGAAATATTATTTAAAATACAGTTAGCCATATTAAACAAATTGTCTAGTTAGAATAAAAATTGTTTTTATCTAGTATTCATTGACATAATTTAATATATTTCCATGACTATATCAGTCAAACCTACATCGTTAGAAATTTGCAAAGTTATTTTTTAATTTGCATTTAGAAAAAATGGTATATTATTAAAAAATTAAACAAACATTTAGTTTAAGCGATTCAAATGTTTTTTGTTTTTTTTTATTATTATTATAAAATGAACCGAATTATCAATCTAGAAATAAACACGAATTAAGGATTATCGTTTGCAAATGAGAAGAATTGCAAAAAAGGAATGGGATATGTGTAAATTCAAAGACAAGTTGGAAGGAAGATCTTCTTTATTAGTTTAACAATTCGAAAACTAATATTTTTTCTAAGAAACATGAAAAAAAATATGTTTTTACAACGTTATATTTGCTATTGGAAGCAAATATAATAAATTCGTAGTTTGCGGTTGCATAATTATTTTATGGGAATTGAAAGAAGTTTTTGAAAGAAGAACTTCCTTCTATTCGTTAAACATGGCAATGGAGTTGTTGTGGTATTGAAGTGTATGTCATTACACTGAAATAAGTGAGATCGAATTTATTGATGAAGCCAAATGTAAGTTAATGTACATTGACATTTTAAGCTAAATTTAAAATCAATTAAAATTAAAATCAACCAATATAACATACCTAATCATGTTGTCGTGAATGTTAAATCGCAATTGCTTTGAATTGGTAAAGAAATCAGTAAAATACATTCCTAGTTTCCTAAGATTTAAACTCACTTGATCAGAATTTTCAGTTAGAATTCGAAAACCTAACATGTCCTCAAAGCAGCAGCTTAAATCTGTAATGAGCCCTCAACGTATTAAAAATTAGTTCGAAACTATTCTAAAACAATCAGAAAGTATCCTTAAGGCTTGTGGATTTTCTAACAAGTGCGTGTTTGAAAGTGTGTGCGTGTGAACATTCAAACTTTCTACACATTGTTTAATAGGCACTTGAAAGATTTTTATTGAACTTAATTATTTTTATCGAAAACTTTTTATAATTTATTCTTTTATCACACATTATCTCAAACAACAAATTTATAATAAATAATTAAAACAAAATATAAAATTAATGAAGAACATGTTCATGTTAAATTATTTCCTTGTTCTGCGCAATAAATGTTTATAATCATATTTCATATTTAATAACTTTGTTTACATGGCACGTTTACGCGAAAGGTTTTGCATGCTTCATAGATAAGCAAGATTGTACCTTGTTATTTTAAATATAGGGATGACATGTTTTCGAAATTATGAAATAATAAATATTCATTCTATCGAATAACAAGTATTCTGGAACATGAATTTTGTCACTTTTATTCCCACTTTTATTCTTTTCTGTTTTTCTCAGGAGATAATGAAAATAGCTAACCAATATGTCAAAGGAAGCAACCAACATTTGCAATTCGTGAGTGTTTCAAAGGAAAAGTTTTATCGGTAAAAATATCTTAGGCATATTTCTGTTAGCTCTTGTATTTTTTGCTACTTAACAAATATAAAATGAAGAGTAGATTAGTAAATCTAGGCTTATGTTGCTGTTTAGATGTGATTTCAGCTGTACAATTGTAACGGAAGACTGCATAAAAAAAAGTAATAGTTCAAAAATGAAGTCGATTATCTTATTATTGATTCATAAAATGCATGGAATTCGTGGCTATTAGTTGGAATATATACCAGAGTCAAATGAGGCTTTAAGGAGCAGACATTGCAAAAATGGTATCCGGTTTCATGAAATGTGCATAGCATGATTCGAAGAAATAATAAATATAATATGTTATCTTCCACGCGCATAAATTGCAATTTAAACAAAATCATTAAGAAGTATTTTTAAGTCTAGCTTTATCTAAATGCCGATAGTAATTTAATTTATTTGTGATAATAAAAAATGTGAAAAAAGAAGTAAGACAGTTATTTTGGATTCATTATAATTATAATTCTTACTACTTTATGGCTGTATGTTGAAAATCGATTACTTTTCATACGAAATGTAAACATTGCGATTGGTTTGGTTTGATTTGTCGCTCTACGGTCATCTTGTGCACACGAGGGCTAAACAGACCGGGACCTACAGTTTAAAGTGGATTCCGAACCACTACAAACATCTATGGCAATACTGGGACTCGAACACCAAACCTGGGGTACCGAGCACCAGAGCGAAGAGGGGTTTTTTGATAATTGTTTTTAGACATTTTATACTTTATTTAGTTATCAACTTGGAAAATCAGTAGACATTTTAGTAACATCCTTAGAATATTCAATTGTTTCGTATTGAAGACAGAAAAAAAAAACCCTTTTTTTTCTTTTTATGATAGGAGAATAATTTAATTTTGAAAATATCTTTATTAATTGCTTTTACATATTTACTTTTAAATTTTTTATATGATGAGAAACAAGTTTTCCATGATTAATTGGTTATTGATTCGAATATTTTAAAAACTAAGGATTTTAAGCAATTATTACTGTGAAGTTCAACAAATTCTCATTCCCAGGACTTGTCTAGGCATTCTGAGGGGCTGTCCAATTTCGAGCATCTGGAGACGTGGGGTAACGTAGACCTTGGGGAGAGCAGACTTTTAAGAATTGTAAAATTTTAAGCATGTATAAATAGTAATCGGGACGAGCGGAGTCAATCCTTATATTTAGTTATCAGATTACAGGCTGCAATTTTTACACTTTTATTCCAATTACGAGGCAGCAATTGCTTACATACAACTACCTTGCAGCATTTTTTACATTTTTTTTGTATTACAAAAAAAATTAATAAATAAATAAATAAAAAATAAATAAATAAAAAAACCCTTTACTAAATCGCTAGATTTCAAATTTAACATACGTAAAGATCTAGATGTATTATAGATAATTATTCTTTAAAAAAGTGTTGACTAAAAAGATAAAATTGAGATTTTTCCCCAAATACTATAAATGCATGTTGGATTTTATTAACTTTAAATATTATACACGAATAACAGCACCCGACGGTCTGCTCAAAGTCAATTGATTCCTCTCGAACTGAAATCTGGGAAGAGAAAGAAAGAGGAAGCGGTGCAAAAATTGCAGTAGATAACATATTATAACGTTTATCTAATTTACCTTTTTGTAAATATGTAAATAGAGATGGCATATATTAAAGAATAAACCCAGTTTTTTTTTAATTCCTATAAACACCCTCATCCCCGTCCTGGAGGATTCGAAAGTGATGAGATCGATTGATATTGACTGCTGATTTGCTTTGAAGTAGCTATTCTTGAGTCAATTTCATATTGAAATTAAAAAGGCAATCTGGTCTGTAATTGATGTATTGAGCTGTTACTCTACTAAAATATATTTTAACTAAACTTATAAATTTATAAAAAGTTATCATGAATGAAATTAATATATACATATATATTAATTCCATCCATGATAATTTAATAAATTTATAAGTTATCACGAATGAAATTTATATATAGGCAAAACAATGATCAAGCAAGAAACTGGTTGGAAATCAATTCAGTGTGTAACCGCCATCCAATATTTGAAGTTTGAATGCCTTGAAAAAAAATTAGAATAAAGAAATACGGCAATTGGGTATAGAAATCAATTCATAAATGTTAGAAAGCGAAAAATAAATAATATATACACTATGTGGAAGAAAGTGACGGGACACGACACTATAACGACATAGACCCATATTTATTAAAATTAATAGGAGGTAGGGCCTTCTTTGGCTGCGATCACAGCTGCAACCCGTCTGGGCATGCTTTCCACTAAATTAGCCATAATCGCAAGAGGAATTTCCTTCCAAATGTTTAACAGGAAGTTCCATAGTTCAGGCTTGCTTTTGGGTAGTGGGGTGCAGGCCCTCAACCGACGGTCCAATTCGTCCCAGAGATGTTCAATTGGGTTAAGATCAGGGCTCTGCGCCGGCCACTCCATGCGTTTAACGTTGTTGTTCACATACCAATCAAGAGTCCTCTTTGCAACATGGCAGGTTGCGTTGTCGTCTTGATACCAGCAGTCATCCATACCGTACGTTGCCCACAAGGTAGGAAGGAGATGATTATCGAGAAAATCACAGTATCTATCGGCATTCATTGCACCATCAATCTTCACCAGTGGGCCAGCCTCATACCAGGAGAAACAGGCCCATACCATCAATCCTCCTCCATCAAACTTTACAGTTTGGACACACACTCGGGCAAAAGGCGTTCTCCTGGTAAACGCCATACCCAAACACGTCCATCGGAACGGAAAAGGGTAAATTGTGACTCGTCACTCCAAAGGACGCGTTTCCAGCCATCCAGAGTCCAAGAAGGCGCGCTTTCTTGTTGGTTTTCGTAATCAAAGACTTATGGGCCGCCGAACGTCCAGTGTAACCTAACTTATGGGCCTCGATACGAAGAGTCTTGGTCGAAACGACCACACCTGTGGCTTGTCTAAACTCATTAGCGATGTTATCCATGGATGTTTGACGGTTACTTTGAATCTCCCTGCCGAGCACCCGCCGGTCCCTGCTGGTGAGAACTGTAGGTCGTCCACTTCGGGGTTTATTCTAACAGCGTCCCTCAGTCTTGTAGCGACACACAACACGTTCTACAGTGGATTTTGAGCAGTTACGGAGACGGGATATCTCCCTAATTGACACCTTGGCAAGATGCAATCCAACCAACACACCTTTCTCGAACTCAGACAACTCTTCCCGTATCAGCATCTTGACAAAAAACAACTCTAGTCGACTCCACAGAGTATTTATAGGATATGGCTGACACGTGGTACCTATTATTGGCCATGTGTCAGCTGAATTGTCGACTTTTATACTTTTCGAGGGGTGTTCCGTCACTTTCTTCCACATAGTGTATATATATAGATATATATATAAGACAAGGCTGATGTCGATGATATATATATATTAGGTTGGGGAAAAAGAAATCCATTATTTTTTCGATAGATGGCTGTAGTGATCGATATCACGTAAAGTATCAATTAAAAAATTTCAGATTTATGCTCGTTAAAAGGTGGCACTTCGTACTAAAATAATTCTTTTTCTGTTTTTTGTTCTTGTCTTTTTACGAGGTAGGGGCCTTGTCAGCCTTACGTCCAATGCTCTACTGTCATATTTGACCTACCTAAGGCTTAAAGTGCATTACGAATCACCACAAACATTCGTGGCACCGCCGGAACTCGAACCCGAGAACGGTGGTACCGAGGATCAGAGCGCCATCTAATGAGCTATCAGGCCCCATATATTATGTATTTATATAAATAATAAAATAAATAAATCAGAAATTTAGCTGAAAAATAATTTATGATTTATTCAAAGTAAGAGTAAAAGTGTGTGAGAAAAATTTATATGACTCTATTTGTATGAAAAAATCATTTCTTTGAAAAAAAAGTTATTTCACACCGATAATCTTTCGAATTCTCAATTATATCCTGAAATTGGGACTGACAAAGTTGAAGAATAAGGGGGTTATTTACTTACTGCCTTAGGGAATGACGTGTGTATCTCAAGATTCCTCAATATTCCTATATATATAAACTCATAATAAAATATTATATATGAAAAATCTAGCTTATAGAAGATATCTGTAAAAAGTGAAAAAATAATAAAAAGATTAAATGTGTGTAAAACCGTATAGAAATCCAATTAGAAAAATATAAGAAGTGCACACATAATGAATCATTAAAAATACCTCATTTATAGAAAATTAGTACTTAATAAAATATATGTTATTAAAAAGCATGGCTAATGTATATAAAATTTAACCGTTAAGAAATCACTTGTTCTTTAAAAAGTTTGAAAAATACACATAAAACACAATCAGTCAGAAAATATTTATTATTTAAAAACCTTGGAGGGTATATATCAAAATAAATTAATAGTAAAAATAAAATAATAATAATAATAATAAATAAATAAAACCAATCATTAAAAATATAGGAAGCATATATGAAGATGAATATATCAGAAAATACGCATCGTTGACAAAATATAAAAAGGATTTTATACAAATTTTATATAGGAAATTATATGCTTATTAAAACATCCATTCACAAGCATGTATTCCTCTCCATTTATAAATTGATAAATTTCTGAAGGTCTGGACAAGGCGCTAATTTATAGTATGTGATGTTGCTATCTAATCTGTTAACTAAAAAAGGATTCCTTCACTAACTCCCAAACACGGCACATTAAAATAATACAACGGGAATCTCCCTAAAGAATCTCCAAGGTTCGAAGGCTTTCAGGGGCTTATTTAATAAAAAGAAAGAATACACACACATGAAACAAATATTATAAACACTTATTTAAAAGAATTTAGTGATCATTTTTGCAAACACTTAATTATATAAATGCAAAAGTCTTATTACCTCATATTTCACAAAGAAACAAAAGTTATACAAATGTCAAAAGATAGTATTAACTAACTTGAGTAATAATTAATATAATAAAAGATTACTGAATGCACCTCAATAAAATACTATAAGTATAAGAATAGTATAAGTATATAAGAATATCTATAGTATAAATATATAAGAATATATATAGTATAAGTATATAAGAATATATAGAATAGTATATAAGAATAGGCATAACAAATCAATCAACGAACCTCTTCTCTCCTAAGCGAAAGTCTATTGACGGAATCTATACAATCTCGGTCCGTTTTAGAACTATATGGTGCACAGAGAGTCCATCAAGTAGAAAAATGATAATTAAAAATCATAACAGTTTTGACAAATCGTCCTTAGAAAATTCAGTCTTCGCCGTCGATGGTCATTCAGGTAAGCATCCTTTCTCTGGCGTTTTCTTCCGAGTTGTGAGTTTTGACTTGAATAGAGCTGTAGCTGATGCTGAGCTGGGAATACTCACTAGCTGAAAGACACAATCTTTCCTGGTCATCTTCCTCTCATTCTTTTCATATCACAGCAATCGTAGTCTCTCTCTTGGAGGCCAATTTGTCCCCTCACAGCAGATAACTGGAGTTCGTTCTTTCTACTTGCCTTATGCATCACCGTTTTTATCTTCTTTAAAATATTAGACCTTCGATTGGGCTGCCTAACTTTTTTTACTTCTCTCTCCATAGTCCTTTTCTTGATATCACCAATAATTTTTTATGCCCTTCAGTACGAAAGTGAGTTTTTTTATTTTTCGTACTTGAAATATATTAACACCGCATATATTAACATCGAAATATATTACCTTAATTATATATTAACAATAATTTTTATAATTAGTGTACACCGCACATTAAAAAAATTTTCAAATGCATGTCAGCAGGACAAATACTACATTAGAAGACTTCGTGTGTAACGAAGGAATAAAAAGTTCCTGTGTCGTGGGAAAGCTGTGAAGGAATCTCGTGTGGAATGCTGTTGTGGAAGAGCGTAGTGTGAAATCTTTGTGTTGGAGGTCGTCCTAATACATTTTTTTATTAAAAAATATTCGCCACTCTACCAAAGGCATTGTGAGTGAATGAAAGAGTTTGTTTTTCAGGATAACGAAGGCTGAAAACCTATTTGAGAAACACAGTGCGGATAGAACGTCTAAACGGCTTAGCTTCATTAAACATTGCTTGAAATGTACACACAAAAAATGTAATAGATGAGTTGGCAAAAGAGAAAAGAAGTTTGAATTTTAATTTATAATTTGTTTACGTATAATAGAAATTAAATCTTTAGAGATTAAATTTTTAGAAATTAAACTTTTACATTTTATACAGCACTGTTTAGTTTTAATTTTTTTTATATACTTGAACCAAATTAATCCTAATGAAAATTAAAAAAAATTAAATTATTTAATTCTTTAAAACTTCTTTAAATATTTGCATTTTTACTTGATTTTTTTTTTTACCTTTATTAAACTATATTATACAATTCTGCGGATGTATATTTAGATACATCTAAAATTAAATTTATTATACATTTTTTTACAGTTATATAAAATGAAAAGTGATGAAAATTAATGTTTCTTCATACAATTTTAATAATGAAAAAAAATTTCATCCATGGTTTTATCATATCTATAATAAAGAATACGTGAAAAAAATTTGTAACCTTTAGGATTTTCAAAACATGCAAGTAAACAAAAAATCATATAAAGTTTTTCATTTGTTAAAAAGAAGCCCTTAAATCATATAAAATCAAATACTTATTGAGGATTATAAAAAAAATAAACTTTCATAAAATATCTCTTTCACTATCTTTAATACAAAATATCTTGTGGCGTTTTAAACACAATTCAGTAAATGAAAAAAAACCTTACCTTAGATTACAAGTTTACATAAAATTAAATGCTGTAACATTAGTTAAAGCATAAATACTAAAAAATACAAAAATTAGTAATTTTTTGTCAAAACAATATTGAAAAATAGAAAACGAGCAATATTTATGTAAGAATTATGGTTGTTTTATTGGTATTACTATTGCTAAGTTGAAAACATAAGAAAATCATGGTGTTTTGTAATCCAATTAAAAAAAGAAAACTAGTGGAATTAGTTAATGAATTAGTCGCACAAGTCCACTAAATGCTTGCCACTGCCAAGACTAAACACTGCCAAGAGAAATTAGATGTTAATGGGTCAATCACAGCACTGTTGATTGATTAGTTAAAGAAAAATCCAACCACCAGTTGCATCAACTGCCACGAGTGAAACCAAATTGCTTTCTGGAGAGGTTTCAGAACTACCTCAAAGATTTCCCTAACAAAAAAGGTTAAAACATAACTCAACAACACTAAAATCCAGCATATAATCAATCACGTAAATTCTAATATTCATTAACATTTTTTAATGTTATAACTCTCACAAATGCCCAAGAAAAACTATAATAAATTGAATCTTGACAAAATCGCTCCACTCCAATTGCTTCTGAAACTTCAGTCTTTCATGAATGCATTCCTTATAATATTTCGCTTTATCAATAAAACATGAAGTATTCTAAATCAAGAGGACAAACTGGAACTCCTCATAGTAGCCATGTCTTCTACTAAGCTAGAAACATCATACCCATGAACTACCAAAAACTCATTATCTTCTCCTTGAATACTAATAGTATTCAGAATAAATTTACTTATGTTGAATGGCTCATAAATATCACTCTATACATTCTGTTCATCCAAGAAACCTACTTGATAAATAATAAAAAAATCGCAAGTAATCCTCATTCTATCCATTATTATTACCATTTAACCCATTCATTTTTTCATTTTTACTTTAATTACTTACATTGAGCTAATTTTATATTTTCCAGCTTATCAAATTGTTAGTACCCTAAGACACCGGTTAGCTCCAGTAAGCGTTAAACAGTACAATTAAGATTGCATAATGAAATTTGCAGGTAGCCATGTTTGACATAAGAGTATATGATATGATTTATTTGAAGAATTACGATGCCAACGAATTGTCGAATATAAAAGCGGACCAGAGTTAATTCTATATTGACTAATGTAAGTTCTTATGTAATTGATAGACTGTGTTAGCATTTCAAAGAACAGAAAAGTTTCTAGCTTTATACCACGGGGGAGCCAACTCAAATCATCTTGCGGGCCGCATAGAAAATTATATATCCCCATTTTAGATTTAGACGCATTATAGACGTTTTTTTAGTAAAAAATTGAAACATAATGATTTAATATTATTACATTTACTATTATTCTTACATGTAAACATAGATAACATAATAATAATGATACTAAACGTACATTTTAAAGAAATACATAACACTAAAATGAAATATAAAAAATACATAAATATAAACGAAATAAAAAAAAATGAAATAATTAAAAAATACTTATTTTACTAGTCCTATATTTGTTTCTCCACTCTTTCACTTAGCTTTTGCAAATCGGTCTCCATTTGGGTATTTGCACATCGTAATGGTGCTGTAGGTTAGTGTCCGTTATGTTTAAACGTGTTTTGTATATGGTCAATTTCATTTTCGGGAAAAAAAAAAAAAACGATTCGCAATTGTAAGTTGAACCAAAATCACTAACAACTCTTTGTGGCATATTTCTTAAACTGGAAAATTTCTCTTTTGTGACGTAAAGTATTTTAAAAATTTATTTTTGATTCTGATGTTTCAAAAATGTGTTTTAATTCAATGTTGCATTGTACGTCAACCAGTTCCCTTTGGAGATCTTCTGATTTCAATATGAAAGGAGATGAATATATTCCAAAATTTTTGTTGTATTTCTCTAACTCTAAATTACTGAATCGGCTTTCAAAAGCAGCTGTAAGTTTTATTTCTTTGCATATGTGACGTTATATATATTATTTTAAAATCAAAGTTAATTTTTTCTCAACATTTTGACAGTTAATTTTTCAATATATGGATGCACAAATAATGATTTTTTTTAATACGTTTATTTTCACTACTTTGGCTATTATTATAAAATAAATATATTTGCAAAAGTGTGATAAAGCTCAAGGGCCGCAAAAAGATTCAAGGCTATGTGCATGCGGGTTGGCCATCCCTGCTTCAGACAGTTCAACCTAGAACTGCAAATATCGCAGGTGCAGCTGACATCAAGAAGACACAAAATAACTACACGCAATGTATTTTGTTGCCAACTTAGTTAACAAATGCAAAAATTTTGGGAGAGTATATTGCTGTCATACCTATATTAGGGACGGTGAGTTTAGGAATAATTTTTTACAAGAACTCGTTTACCTGACGTAATTTTGGGCATTACTTTAATATTGCTTTCCTTTATTAGTCTTAAATAACGATATTTATATCAATGCAGTAGCGAGAAGTTTGCTAAACTTTGTTAGAAGTGATTACACTTATTTGAAACTGATCTTCGATACTATGTTAAAAGGTGCATTCCCTTTTTATGTATTTTCTAGACTGAAAGAAAGCCTATTATTTCGATTCTTTTGCGTCTGATTTGTAAATCACTCTTTATTTAATATCTCAACCTAATTTCATTAAATTCCCAATGGATAGAAATTTAACCATAGTGTTTCCGATTTTTCTTTTTTGGAAACCAGTAAAGATTTTCGATATTTTTTTATAATGCTTCTCATAATGAAAGTAGAATGATGATGGTCTTTCTTTTACAATGTTTAAATTTAAAGTCAAGAGCATAAAACCAACTGAGAGTATTTAAGAATATCTAAAAACATACCGCTGAACTAATATATATTTTCTATTTTTAAATAATATTTTGTAGATTAATAAAATATGTTTTGTAGCGGAGCGGAGAACTCTCAAAAGCGGAGAACTCTCTGAGCACTTGAGAAAGGGAGTTCGACACATTCATCGAACTTAAAGAGATATATTAAAAAAGGGTTTAAGTTTTCTAAAAAAAGGTATGAAACCTTTCAAAAAATATTTATTCAATTTCTTACACTTCTTCTTCTTCATTGATTCAACAGCCCCATGCCGTCTGCTACCGACAGATTTCGAGACAGGAGATGTTTTCTTTTTACGGGGTAGGGTTGCCAGCCCTTCGCTCAACGCTCTACAGTCCTATCAGACTCGTTTATGTGAATTCCGAACCACTACAAACATACATATAACCGCCGTAATTTCATATTACATAGGTAAAATTTTTGCAATATATTATGGGTACAAAAAAATTGATATCAATATTTTCGTTTTAAAACTACTCAGAAATGTGAATATCGTCCGCAAAAGATTTGCTCAGTACTACTTGATTTGGGGTTGAATTTTTATTTGATTTAATCTCTTTCTATATTAAGGGCAAGGTATATGTATTTGAATGTTTGTGCATGTGTATATGCAGCATTTGTTCTGATAGTGGGTTTGTGTAGGTCTTTAAATTATATAATTCATTTTTTTTTTATACATGAATTCACTATTTTTTTATTTGTAGACCAAAATTATGAAAAAAATATTCTAGTTATGTTTTAATTAAAAAATTGTAATTTTCTTCTGAATAAAATTTCACTTTTGAACTTTTAGTTTAATAACTGTCTGTTTGCACTATATTCTAAATATTCAATCAATAAATACTTAAATTTAATTATTTAATCAATTGAGTGTAAAATTTCTATTACAAAATTATGATTCCAATTAATTTGAGAGCCATCTGCGAAATAACTATGAAGGCTAAATGACGTTTCATCAATTATGCATATTAATATTTCATAATTCGTATTTAACAATTTTTGTAGTTCCTTTTTTTTCTTAATAAATCTTTCTTAGTGAATGGAATCAATAATTACTTTCTGAAATTTTCTTAAAATTAGAATGTTAAATAATGGGAATTTTTGTGATTGGGTTCTGATTTTCATACAGAAATTTGGTCATTCATTTCAAATATTATATTATATATGCTTAATGTTATTTTTTATACATATTGAACTTATTTATTTACATTTGCATTTAGTTTTATATTACTGTAATACTTATTTGATTAGTATTTATAAGGCATTGTCCATCGCAAATATTTCAACGAACAAATTAAAAGTTTTTTTTTATTTGTTTTGAAAAATACAGTGAGTGAAAAAAGTTGTCGAATATGAAAAAGTTTCATTCTGTCCCAAATACCACAGGACGTAAATAATAATATTTAAAAATGGTTACAAAAAGAAAATTAAAAAAACATTTGTTCTACAACAGTTTTACAGTTTTTGACAGTTTTCTCGACAGTTTTTGAGAAACAAAGTATATTCACTGTATGATGCAAAAATTTTTTAACGGAAAAACTTGACAGTTGATCCCTTTTTTTTTTTGTCACATTTAAAATCCTCTAAAAAAGTTTACGCTTCCTTTTTGTTTCACAACTTTTACTTCAGCAAGTTATGAGAAAAAAAAAATAAAACTCGACATCAAAAAATTGAATGCCATGAATTGCCGCATCAAGTGAGTGACATTATACCTCGAAGTGCATCTGCGCTACGTGTTTGAGAAAAGTACTTGTCTATTATGAAATGTTTTTATTAATAAACATAATTACACATATGTATATTTATAATAAAGTAGATAAGCACATATAACGGTAAATCTGTTAATAAATGTTGAGACGTTTAAGCTTTTATAATAACATTAATAATAAAAATAATTATATTAATAGTAGCAATATTATTATTAAACATAATAATAATAATTAAATTAAAATCACGCTCTTTAAGCGCCATTACCTTAAGGCTCTCATCTACTTAACAAAAAGTTCATATACAAAGAAAGCATCATGTATATTGGGGAAAAACGTGTCTATTGGAAATCGAAACACTGCTAACGAGAATTTAGCTCCAACAAAATGATTTTGATATGAACTTTTCACTTATATAAATATTTTCCCATATTTGAAAAAAAATTTTCGCTTTGAATATTAAAAAAAATTAAAAATTTATTTATTTTGAAAGCAACAATAGATTAGTTCTGTATAAAATATAGGCAAACTTAAATTGGGGGTCAGAGAAAAGCAGACATAAACAATGAAAGATGATACACAATGTCTGTTAGTGGTTCGGAATTCGCTTTAAACTGTAGATTCCGATCTGTTCAACCCTCTTGTGCACAAAATAACCGTAGAGATGACTTATTCCATGAAAACTCTATCCTTAGGATACAGTAATTAATTTCTTTCGAGTTTTGCTGATTTCCTGTACAATTTGGATTGCATATTGCTTTTGAATTTTTTTATAATTTATGTTGCTATATGTATCCTTGTCTATCCATGAAGATCAAATTATTAAATTCTCTTGATATTTGAGTTGTCAAATGATTTTCAGTTTCGTTGTCGCAACTTGTATGAAATTCAGTTCTTGAACATTTCTTTTCAGGGAAATGAATATGAGGCACTTAAGTACTTATGCATAACGAATGTTATGATAGTTTTATTAGCAAATTCACCGTTTTTAAGAAGCATATGAAGATTTAATAGCATAGTGGAATTTTCTTGTTAGTTCATTCCTCTTCTTCCGTTCTTTTTCGACTTTTTTATTGATATATTTTCCTTGATATATTGATATATTATCCTTGATATATTGATATATTATCCTAGATTATATATATATATATATATATATATATATATACGCACAGTAAAACAGAAAAAATTGAAAAGAAACTATTTATAATAAGTAAGTGGGATTCACAATTCAAAATATTTTTATATTTTACATAATATTTTATTATAATATTTTTGTATATATATATATATATATATATATATATATATATATATATATATATTTTCTGTATTTCTGTTTGTATCAAAAATATCATATAATTGTAAGTTTTTATGTAACAAATGCTATTTTTATGGTTTTGCTATAAAACAAATGTTCTTTTGAAAATTCATAATCCATTTCGGTTTGGTTTTCTTATGTACGTAGAGGTTTTAAATTTTCTGTAATTTCGATATTCTCAAAACCTGTAATGGGTAAGAAGTAAGATAAATAATACACCAGATAATTGAAATACACAAGAAATTTAATTTCCATGAATCTTTATACGTTATTAAATATTTCAATTTTTACTAATTATGAAATCATTACTTCAAATCAGTAAAAATTACCAAATTAATTGACTGTCAAATTAGATTGAGAAAAATTCAGCAGAAAATTATTACTTTAGCTGAGAAAATTTTTGATATAATAGAATAATTAAAATTAGCAAAACTCTCAAGATATTTAATATAGAGTGTAAGATTTAACAATGTACGTAGATGTGTAGTAGACTTTTTCCCTTCTGCTGGAAAGTTTTAAAACACAGAAATCAGTATATTTAAAAAACAAACTCGAAAACAATTCAAGAATTTTGAATTTAGAATTATGGATCAATAATAATCGAATAAACATTCAAATATAATCGGATAGGTAGTAACACGAATAAAAGAGGATATTGATAAAAAATATTTATATATCTGTTATCGCAGTTCAACAATTAAAATTAAACTATTTCTAGTAATTTGTGAAATAGAGAAATTAGCTACGGAGAGATGGATGTTGTATATACACATGTATAAGCAAGGATAGTGTATATATATATATATATATATA
>BPLQ01004411.1:150945-162513 GCA_021605075.1 Caerostris darwini
ATATATATATATATATATATATATATATATATATTTATATATACAGAAAGACAGAAAGCATGAAAATACGAAAAGCAGTACGCCTGATGGGTGAGAAAATTATTTTGCAGGCATTTCGCAATCACATGGAATGAAATAAGAAAAACATTAACAGTGTTTTAGTTAGTATATTAGATCTTGGGATTTGAAGAAACTTAATTTCTTCCTAGCTGCATCCCTCCGACAACAGTGGATAACGCTATCAATGTGAGGTAACTTCTTTCTAATTTGACCAGCTCATCAAATAGAAGGCCGCTGATCAAGTGTTTTGTGAACAAACATAAAATGTTTAAAAAATGTTGAAAAATTGGATGCTGCTCATGGAGCCATCAGTTCTAAAATATCAGACAAATAAAATTGCAAGCCAAAATTCTTACCTCTTACCCCAAGGCAAACAACTAAAAATAGTGATACGCAGTTTAGCCTACGACATCTTATTCTACCTTTATTTAATCATGACGATGTTACGGGTATTAGAAAATTTCTGGTCCTGATTCAATACCTAATAAAGCTTTGCGGGCAATCCCCCCCCCACCCCTCTGATCAATCATCTATCTAACCAAACTCTGCAATGAATGCCTTATAAATTGCCATTTCCCACATGCTTGGAAGACCGCTACAAAAAAAAATATTCTAAAACTTAGTCAAGACCATCAATTTCCACATAACTTTCGTCCTTTTGTAGTGAAGGTCTTTGAAAAGTTAACTTAAGAAAAGAATTTATAATACTTAGAATCGAAATTCTAGTATATACTGTATTGACAGCAAGATTTTTTTCCAGAGGAACAATTTTGCTTTCGGTTCCATCATTCAAAAGTTCATTAACTCCTCACAGACACAAATATAATGACTGAAAGTAGGAACAATAAAATGTTAACTGAGAGCATTTTCTTTGAAGTGACAAAATCCTTTGACATATTATGGCATGATGACCTCGTCTACAAAATGATTTAGCTAAAATTCACGAATTATTAAACTCACTTTATCTATGCTTTGCTTCAAAGCATAATTTTCTAAGCACTATTGACGCTCTCATGTGTCAAATCAATGCTAGCCCCTCTCAAGATAATGCGTTCAACTTTATCTTTCAACTTCAACATATTCAATGTTAAGTTTTTATCTCTTCGCAGACGAATCTGCAACCCTGGTGAAAGGTACTTCAGTCATAATTGTAACATAAAGTCTACAAAATTTCCTCAATTTTCTGGAAAAGTGGTTAACACTATGGAGAACTGCTATCCATATCTAAAAAGGCCATGCCTTTATCTTCACAAAAGGAAATGCTGTAACTTTCTATTATAACTTATTCTTATTCAATGACCCAATCGCTTGGGTCAATGAATTTAAATGCTTTGACCTAGTTTTGAAAAATAAACTACAATTAAATGTTTGGAGCTAAAAATAATTGTTGGAGAAAACTTCACCTGAATCTACTTCTAATCGAAAAACATTCTATTCTTTCTCTGCAGAACAACACCATTATATGCAAACAATCTCGGACCTATTCTTATATATGCTAACTCTTCCCACCGCTGAGTCAATGCGATAGTTGTTACCAAAGAAACATGTTATGTTTGGGAAAATAGAATAATGTGTATCAATTTTTGAGTAAGGTTATACGACGGAAGTTATGGCTTCACTTCATTCTTGGCGCAGTTTTTTGCTTGAACGAGTTGGTAGCATTGTTTATCACTGTTGAACATGTTCTTACAATCGAGTATTCAGATTTCAGATTTCAATTGCTTTTGATAAATTTTATTAAATTTTTTTCGTTTTAAAATTAGTTGAATTTCATCATTTAATTTTTTTCTTGTTTTATTTTTGCGAATGAAGAAAGGAAAGATTTAGGAAAGTTTAGAAAGGATAGATTTTAAAATCTCATGTACATAAAAACGGGCATAATGTTTTAGAACTAGGAAGCTGCAGCTAAATTAAAAGTTCTATTTGAAAAGTCATAAAAAGAACTACTCAAAAAGTGTCAGAATTTTCCATTAAAAATTTAGAAAGCAAGTGCCAAGAAGGATAATAAGAAAAGTTTTGAAAAACCTGGTAAGCACTGAGAAAGACCTTCTTATGAAAATTGTGAAATCGATGACTCCGACAAGTGTGTTTATTATAAACATTTCAAGGCTTTTACATCAAACAAAGGATAGAGCTTATTTTCTGTATTGAAAGAAGTTAAACTTTCAGTAGAAAATTGAATTATGGAGAAACGTTTCGCATTCGAAACTTTTCACTGGAAGAGCTATTCGAATAAAAGAAAGGCACTCATCGAAAGACCCGATTTTGCGTTTTACAGAAGCAGTTACTAGCAAAAAAATAGGAGATGTAGAAAAAGACATAGCAAATATAGTTTTAGAGAAATACCTTCAAATTTGTGTAATGAACTACAGAGATCGAACTTCACTGAAAACAATTACGCATTTTAATAATCATTGTGTAATATTAAATATCAAAATGCTATCCTTAATTAAATATTTTTAGGTCAAATACTATTTGTTTTTCACTTTGTATATTTATGTTACAGTACAAGAAAGTAAATTTTTTTTTAAATTTTGGTTAAACGTGCCACCAGTTTTGCTATAATGCACCAATTTATATTTTGCTAGATTATAATTTTGTTAAACTACTTAACTGTTTTTATATTTAAAAATGCATTATAATCATAATGTAAAAATCACTGCTAATAACAATTTTTAAATATAAATTCGTAGTACAAATACCTCGCTAACTAAAAAAAAATTATTAGCAACTTCAAAATTTTTTTTAAATTTTTATTATTCTTGAAACAAGTATGTTACCATCACACGATTAACCATTATCTTAACATTTTTAAAATCAATATCTATCTATCGTACATATTATCTATCGTACGTTTCTATCTATTTCTCTCTATCAATACAAGATGTTTCATATTGAATGGGACAAAAAGAAAGTATATCTGTGAAAGCTGTAGTTGCTTTATTTTGATAAATCAAATTTACAGTCAAACTATAATTATCCAAGTTTTAATAGATATTATATGTGTTCCCATGCCGTGACATAGCAAATATCCATGCGATATATCAGTTCCTGTCCCACTCGTCATAGAATGTGATGTGTTAATGATTCGAGTACTTCTGTTTTCCGTTTGCTGTAATGGAAATGGAGGGACAAACTCGTTGTCTTTAACAAAATCACATAGAAAAAAATCTCAGGGATTATATCTGGTGATCTCGGTGGCAAACTAAGAAACGATATATCGTTTGATCCGGCACAGTCAATGTAGCGATGAGGTAGAATGTCATTCATGTACTCAAGTACGTTTTTCTGCCAATGTAATAGAGCACCCTCTTGCTGCAGAATTAAGGAGGAAACCGCTTCCTCCGACTGAGGAAACAACTACACTGCTAATATATTTTGCTAAATTCCTCCTTTAATCGATTTTTCCACAAAGAAAAATAGGCCAAAAACACAACTGTTGAAAATGGCGTAGAAAACCTTCACTCGGATTCTTCCCATTTTCAAACAGTTCACATTTGAGCAGTCGCATTGATGTTGCATTACACCCAGTGGATTTTCCTTGACCCCAAAATTATAAATTAAGACTATCGGCTTCATCCATACATAAAACTCTATTCGCGAAACCATTTACCAACAGCTTATCTTGAAAATTCTCTTAGAAAGCTTTACGCAAAGGTTTATCAGAAGTTTTTAATGCATGCACCATCTGAAAGGTGCATGACAGGAATTGTAGATGTTTCCTTAACACACACCATACCGTTATATGAGGCTCATTGAATTCTCATAACGCTATATTGTGGGACATAATTAATTAATAAATAAGCAATAATTTTTTGAAAATGCTCTTGAAATTCAAGAAAATGCAATCAAAAAGTATTTAGTAATTTTACAAGAAATAAAACTTGGTTTTCCGGAGAGATTTAATCAGTTTAAAATTATATAAAATACATTTCACTTTATTTAATGTTCACACAAAACAGAATTCGAAACAAAGGAGTTACTGAATTTAGAGAGCAAAATAGTTGAACTTTAAAGCAGCATAGTATGGAAAACTAACTTTGGAAATGAAATTACCATGACCCTACGTTAAAAATTGAAACTAATATATTAAAAGTATAGCATTCTTTATCAGATAATTTTATAGTAATGAAGAAATTTGCTAATGCTCTTTTAACGATATTTGAGTCCACATACTCAAGTGAAAAATTGTTTAAATGAATTTTGTAAAATCTCCCATTTGAAAAAAAAAACATTATAAAGGAATTGTTCCAGAAATGCGTTAAACTAATGAATACAGAATGTGAACCTAATATTATGAAGTTATCTGAAAATAAGCTACAACAAATTCAGTATTAAATATACTTTTACCAACTTTGCTATGCATACATATTTATATGTGTTACAATGTTTATCAGTAAAGAATATTTTATAATTAATAAAACTTGATCCACTTCTAAAAAGGTTTCGCCATTTAGTTTAGACTAAACTAAATACTATCACTAAATCATCTCTAATAATTTTTCTGCCTGAACAAACTTCTAATGAGCCTACTGAAATTTTATCCAGCCTAAATCAACTCGAAATCAGTTTTCTTTTCATTCGTCTTTTCTTTCATTTTCAGTTACCCCACTCTAGAAGTTTTCTCTAGATGTGGTCAACAACCCTCAACACCGCCCCCCCTCCCCCTGCCGGAGTTCACTGACATCTTCTACAAAAAAAAAATAACCTAGTCACGTCCTATATGCATGCTCCCACGTTCAGCAAAACTAGTTAGTTCCCTTCAGTCTGGTTTTCTTGAATTTCTGCTTTTGCCGATCCAACAAGTTAGCACTTCTCTCCTTCATGTATTTTTTGTTGTATTTTAATTAAGTTAATTAATTAATTTATTTTGTTTTTTTCTTCGTCCATTTAATGTATTTTTGGTTTCCTTTTAATTTTGTATATAGTTTCTAATTTATATATATACTATATATAAAAATTTATATTTATTAGATTTTAAATCCTGAAACATTTACTAATGCACCTTTAATTTTCTTTATTAATTGTTGATGCCCCTCCTGTTGTACTCCACTGATTCTGAACAGAAGTGTACATCGCTCGCTGTTACTCGATTCCATTCAATTTGAGTATGCTGCGGAAGTCTTGCGAGATCGATGGATCAGTCAGGATCTCAGCGGGTTTGTTCTGCTTCTAGGAAGCTTACAAAAACATTATGTAAAATGGCTCTTGGTTTTTTTGGGGTTAATTGACTGCAAAACTGCAAGAGTCATAACCCGTAAAATTGGTTAGTAGAGAATTTCGGATTAGCTCTAATCGTGAGCTATTTTAGTATGATCAAGAATTGTGTCAAATGTTAATAAATTCAATCCGGGTAAAAGTGTAAATATTTCACAGGAGACTTTTGAGGGGTTAACTTTAGATGCAAAGCTATTTCTGGAATTAGAGGATGTAATTTTCAATATATGATGGAAAATGGGTTTTCATTCCCATTTATAAAGGCAGTATCTATGCAGTGGCGAGATAAGACAATTTTGAGCTGAGGCATTAAAGTGAAGTGGCCAATTTTAAAGCGGACTTCCATTAGAAAGAAAGAAAAAGTTGTGGAAGGTGATGGGGAAAATATGTTGAGCTTATTCAATTTGAAAATTAAACTGGTATGCCAGATTTTATCGACTGATTTGGCACTGTCGAAAAATTGACTATATTAAATTTTTAATTAAAAATATATATAATATTCAAGAACATTTTTAAATTATTAAATAGAAATCTTAATCCCAAATCTTAATTTTTTTAAAAAAAGAATGTTAGAAAAATAAAGAACTGCAAGTTTTTAAAAAGGGGAAGAAAATGGTTTGAGGAGAAATACCAGAAATTGTATCATATTTAAACAATAACTTGTCAGTTTTTATTAAAATTTATACATTGAGTGATACATATTGAATAATTATGAAATCAATTAAATTATCTTATGTATTTCTCACATCACCAATTTGAATTAAATTAATTTAAATAATTGCAAGTACTACTGCGTCCAAAAAGTAAGACCAATTATATTTGTTTTCAAAAACTCTTTATTTATTCTTCCAAATTTATTTCATCGCCTTCAAAGTAATCCCTTCTGGACACAATGCACATATGCCAACTTTTTCTCCAATCCTCAATGCATGCTAAAAAAATCATCGGCAGGTATGGCCTTCAAAGCACGCGGCGATTAACGTTGAGTCTCTTCAACCTACTTAAAACGGTGTCCCCGGAGTGATTTTTTTAATTTAGGGAATATCCAAAACTCGCACGGTATGAAAGCAGTGGTTGTGGATCGATATTGGTTTCATTTTTGGCAAAAAAGTCCCGAAGAATCAATGCAGTGTTTTCGGTACCAATCGAGATTTGACACGTTTGAAGCCCAAAATGGAATTGACCGATATTTTTAAAATTCCAACATCATCAGCAAGGTCTCTAATTGTAAAGCTACGGTTTGCAAGCTCCAAATTTTTAATTTTTCTGACGCGAGCTTCATCGGTTGATGTGAATGGCCTACCAGAGTGTTCTTCGTCTTCAACACGTTCTCTGCTTTCTTCGAACTGTTTATACCACTTCTAAACATTTCTTTAGGAATGCTCATCGAATGCCTTCTGCAACATTCTATACGTTTCCGCAAGCAAAATTTAATGCAAATTCTTTGCTCAATTAATTCAGACATTTCAAAAATTGTCGGAATCTGTCTTAGCGTCTCACAAAGCCAAGCGTCACTCAAACACTAATGAATATTCTGACGTCAAATTTCACACAGATGTCAAGGACAGTGGCAACAACCTAAAAAAGAAAAAAAAATTGTAATTCCATAAACCCCGGGAATTTTAAATTAAAAATTGGTTTTACTTTTTGCGAATATAGTATCTTGTGAGACAAGTTGAGAGGTTAGGCTGGCATAGGGCGGGAAGAGAAGCAAAAGAGAAACAGAAAGCCGAAATCCGAACAGAACCGGAAAGTTTCAGCCTGATTGCTGTGGCACGTACAAAATAGACCTCTCATCAGTATCCTTGGATTCCGCTATTTTTAATGTAGATTCCACTGCCATTATGAGAAGTGAGGAATTAGTTCTCGGAATATATGGGAAAATCTAGACATTAACATTGCTTCTGCAGTACTTATAAAACTAAAAGAGAAAACGTTCAATATTTTGAAGAATCCTACAACGATCTAAAGGATTACTATATATATATACTGTATATATTGCCAGTAGACGATTCCCTGGCAGAAAAAGAAACACGTGAAAGACTGTTGAATAGAATAGTAAAATAGTTAGAATGTAAGAAACATGAGGTACGTACCCTTACACTTGGCCTATTATTAACACTCCATTTCGTTTTAACATTTCCATATCTGTAAAGTGTACAAAAGATAATGAAAATAGTCTTTTTGTGAACCCTTCTAAATGTCTATCTGCTAGGGATGCTGCTAAAATAGAAATCATGTCCAATCTCCAGTATAATAAATATAACCAACTTAGCGTCCAAAATGATAATGAAAATATTCTCTCACTTTCTATTTAAAAATTTTGTCAAACTCCAACTTTAAAATAGTTTCTATAAGAAGTAGAAATTCTAATTGGATGAAAAGAAAATAATACAAAAATTTCAGATAATTGCAAAATAATTTTCCTAAAATTGCTTAAAAAAATCTGGAAACTTAAAATAAGAATTTTGAGTTTCAATAGAATATTCTATTCTCAATAAAATATTTTCGGAATTTCAATTACGTATTTATCTTAATTCGTATGATTACTAACAGATGGCATAACTGGAAAAAAACCGACATATTTTTGGGTAAAAAAGATTTTTTCCTGTATAAGCAACTTAAAATTTATAAAATTATTGCTATGTTTAAAATTTTAAGATGTTCCTTTTGAATTATGATTTCTTCATTCTCATAATGTTATTTTGTATCGATTTTCTCATCCCTCCACTTAATATATATATTCATAATATGTAACTAGAACATATGCAATACATGAATTTTATAAAAAAAAAAGTAAGAGTTGAGCTTTTTTTTTCCCTAAAATAAATTTTTCAAAATCTTATAAGTCATATTAATATGTGTAGTTCGGCCACCTATTGTGTGGAAAGATAAAAATCTGGTTTAAAAACAGAAACTGTTTTATTGAATACTTGTTAAGGGTACTAGTCAGACATACGCGGAGCAAAACAATTTTGTAAGACAAAAGTGTAATGGTTAGTGTGTAATTTTTTTACATCTGATTTTCTTTTGTTATTGTGTAATTAAAAATTTTATGAAAACAATTACAAAAATTGCAAATTATTGTATTTAAAACACTTACAAAATTAATTATATTATTCTATTATTCTGTTTAAATCCGTCTAAACTTGGCTGCTTTCCAATTGCGCACGTTGTCGGTAGTTTTTGCAAAATCGATATAGAACATCTTATGTTTAAGCTTAATAACGTTAATATAAATTTTATTATCTTTCATATAGGCAATTATTCTTACAAATAATCATAATGTTGATAACAGTTATACGTGTTTGAAATAAAATCGTGTATATTTTTTATAGCTTGAGATTAGACTACTTATGAATTTTTATATAATTATCAACATCATATAGTTCATAAAATTTGTCTAAAGATAAAAATTTAATAGCCTATTGAAATAACCGTTGCAAATTACCTTCAACTGGATCGCAGTACTGACTTGTCTATTTTATTTCATTCTTAATTCTATGTCCAAATTCATTAATTGTAAGGGTTCAATTTTATATTTAAATGCAAAGAATAACACGTAAAATTATCTGCTATAAAAAGTAGATAAGTTCAATTTCTTTCATAAAGCTCAGTTCGATGAAATTTTTACAAATCTTTATAAGCGTTTCCTACAGGTATATCTATTCTGTAAAACTATATTTGAGTAAAATAATGAATTTGTAAAAATTGTGACAAACTTTTATAATAAAATTTAATCTAATGTTTGAACTCAACAATAATTAACTGTACAAAAGAGCAATAAAAAAATTGCATCCATTAAAGTAAATGCAGGGGAAAAAATGTATTACATCAAAGTTCTTACATTTTTAATTTGATTAATTTTTTTTCTTTGTTATAAAAATTAATTAGTTTTGAAATCTTAATAACTAACAAAATATTAAATTTTGAGTACAAAAAATAAGGTTAATATGAAGAAGTGGGTAAAACTATTTCTAATTTTGCAAACGTTATTAAATGGACTTTGTATGAGATATATTATATCCAGTCATTGTAATTCTGATTCTATATGCTCCAATTTTTCATTGCTTCAAAAATAGAATCCTTGCTTTAATTTTTAAATCCAATAACTTCACTGGGTTCTTCATACAGACTTAAATTTACGGAAATTTCTGTACAGTTGTTGCATTTGGTCTGTTGCGTAATTTCGTGTGATCATTTTCAATGACAAGCTACAGATATCGAAGAAATTTACAGTAAATGGAAAAATAGTATATTTAAAAATCTAATGATCCACCCTGACTTGCAAGTCTCACATTGACTTTCTCCACCAAAAAATAGTCCTACTCGATATTCTGCTACATCACACATAAATTTTCCAGCAATGAGTTCCAGATGATTTGCTGTAATAATTAGGTAATCAAAAGCATTTTATACATTAATATTAGTCAAACATTTTTCTTTTAACGGGGATTTAGTAAATTCGCGGTTGCAGTTATTGACGAAAAAAATAATTTTTTTTTAAATTAAAATATTCTTAACATTTCTTTCTCTTGAGACTTCAAAGGTGGAACAGACAAATTATATTTTTTTGCATCAACTTTATTATTCCAAATTTCAAACACGGTTGATAGCATAGTTTCATATAATTCTAATTTTGTTATAGCTGGAGCAATGAGTTTTAAGATTTTCAAAGAAGCTTGTTACTGTTCCCAGTTAAGATCATTATCAAATAATTAGAGATGAATTTTCTTTATCTTTATTTAAATTTCCCGTGGTAGCAATTCCTTGAATATACTTTTTCCTATTTTCTAGGCTTTCAAGCATGGTAACTATTCCAATCAACCTTGTTTTACATATTTTAAGAGATGTTGCATTGCTGGTTCCAAATTTCTAATTTTTTTTTAAAAATTCCCCAAAGATGATATGAACAGCTTTGATACATTTCACTCTCTCTTAATTTTTCAAAAAATTCTTCCTATTATTACTTATATCATTTAAATAATTTTAATTGATTTAATTTAATTTAATAAATGATTTAATTTTTAACATTTAATTTAATTACCATTAATATCATTTAAAAGAAAGTTCATAACATGTACAGGAACACCTAAAGCTTGGTAGCCTAAATTTGGATATTTTTCAATGACAATTTCATAGGCAGTTTTCGTACTTCATTTCTTTTCTTCCATTGGCAGTGATTAAAAGAAACAATTTTCCACTACAAACAAATATTTTAAAGCAGATAAAGGAATTGATATTAATAGTTGATTTAACAGTGTTTTACAGTTTCGGCGCTAGTTGGAGTTAGGAGTAGAGTTAATTTTTGTGACGGGTTAATTTTTGCGAATTCAACTCTTCGGAAAGAAAACAGTTTATGTTAGCGGGTGATTTTAACGTCTTTTAAATCCAATGCTTCCGACAGGAGAAGGTTGATACTAGCGAATCACCCATGGTTGCACTCTCGCACACGCTACTGCGTTATTTTTTTGACTCTGCATAAACTCATACTATATAAAAATATTCTTTTTCAACTCCACTTAAATTGAACAGTTCTATCTATCCACTAATGGTTATTATTTACTTATTTATTGTTAGGGTATTTTGTATTTTATTAATTTTTAATTTCTTTTACATAATGAAATTATAGATATATAGTGAATATTTTGCTAATAAGACTGATATAATCGCTTAATATATAAATTTTGGATCTTTCCTAATTCCATTTCCTCAATATTATTAAAAAAAAATACAACAAAACTTGTCATGGTCAAATATGTTAATACGATAATGAGTCATCTCTGTTTGTAATATATAAAAAAAAGTATTGTTATAATAGAGTGTTTATTTTTAACACATTATATATTTTATAGATGGTTCAATAGATAAAAAATGGCAACCATATTTAATTTCTTATAAAATACAATTGCAATTTTTCTTATTTAATAAAGGCCTACGTATATTTCATTCATCAAAGACTGAAATTTTTATTATTTACATTTTTCTTCAGAATTAGCGTTATTCTTATAACACATTTCTTTTCCTCTGAGGTTTGACAAATTACCTTCATGTCATAGTATTTTTTTTAGATAAATGCATAATATGATAAAACTTTTTTTGCAATTTACAGTTATAGAAAATAAATTGTTTTAAAATCATAACAATATTAGCAACTCGCTGATTAAATTCTTAGGATCACAGCTAAACGTCAAAGCAAAAAGAAATTACAAAACTAGCTCAACATTTCAAAAGTTGTTTAATTGAAAAACCAAAAAAAAAAAAAAAAAAAAAAAAAAAAAAAAAAAAAAA
>BPLQ01004411.1:162613-187541 GCA_021605075.1 Caerostris darwini
ATAAAAAAAAAAAAAAAAAAAAAAAAAAAAAAAAAAAAAAATAAGTAGTATTTGGTACAATAAAATTTCAGTTTTTGTAACTGAAGAAGTTATTTATGTGGGATTGTTTTTTAGGTCCAAAAATATATTTGTTTGTAATGCTATTCAATAGAATTCAATTGGTATTTTTATTGTCAATTGTTCATGACTGTCAAATGCATTGGTGGTTTCCAATCAAATTTAATTTTGATAGAAAGCAATCTCTATTACTTTGTAATCAATCATTTTTAAGATTTGCAGGACAAAATTAAAAGCTGTTACAGAGATCACACTTTTTGTTCAACAGGAAAAATGTTCTTCTTTTGTGTTAAACATTATTACTTTTCAGTTTTTGAGGTGCAGTGATTTTAAAACAAAAATCATTTTTAGTAAAGTCGAAATTTAGAAGATATAAGTGATTATAGATTCTATATTCTGATGTGAAAAAAAATTAGCAATACTAATAAATAAACTGATTTGTTTTTCCATTAAACAAATTTTCAAGGAATGTGGGGGTTCGAATTCTAATAATAATAACAATAGCAAGTTATGTAAATTAGAAAACAAAATCTTTTGTCAGAAATTATGCCAAATTTAGTGTTTTGCTCGACTTTGGTGAATTTCAGAATTCAATGAATTCAGAATTTAAGTGAATAAAACAAATTTTTTAATATATATTTGAGTTTAAGAATGAATTCTTTGCTGCTCCTTTATTGTGGTAGAAACTAAAGCAAAACTTAGGAAATTCTGAATTTTTCTTTTATTTCGTTAAATGTTTGGTGGGCCTCGAGTGAGTTAGGTAAGTTTACAAAATTATGAATTTTAATTTCACGCAAATAAAAAACTTGTTTACAATAGCTGCATAGCGAGCATACAACTCAAAATCTTAACGGGGTTATATTTGTAGGTTTCCCAATAAACATTTTCTATGTTCTAGTTTAAAATTGCTTGGATAGACATCAATTAATAGTGTTCATATTTTAGTTGATAGTGATATATTCTATTTAAGTGATAGTGTTCATAATACGGGTTCCATTTCAAGTTCAGTAATCTGCACATAACTAAATTAAAGGCAGCTAAAATGAGCCATTAATTTATATTAAAGTTCAAAGAATAGTTAGCGGTCATTAATTTATATTCGAGTTAAGTTTTATCTGAAATGAATTATCTTCCTAACTCAAATATACATATATATATAGAGATGAGCTATTTAATTATTTAATTCATTTTCCTATTAAAGAAGTAGATTTGGTGAACGAATGTTCTATAAGTGCGGTTTATTGAAACTGAGATATCCAGTTCAAGAGACAATATGCCACGTTCCGCACTTGATATTTTTATTGGTAGATTTCTTGAGTAAGGCAGGTGTTTAAAATAGTCTTTTCAGCATTTTAAGCTTCTTAGTTTTGGACCACAATTATTTGAACTGTAATAAAAGTACTTATTTACATTTAAAACAAAGCACAATTTAAGCCTTTTTGTTGAAAATCTCGGTTTTTGACTGTTAGAAACAAAATCTGTGTAGAGTGAACCTCAGAAGATTTTTAGCAGTTATTTTGAGGATTTATTTTCATATTGAGATGCGATGGTGAGCTGATGGAAATTAATGGAATAATGGGATGGTTATGGAAATTAAACTGGAAGTAATAATATTTTCACAATTTCTTTATGGGTTGTGGAAACATGTAGCCCTTTTAAAGCCACATTTTAATCTATCCGACTTTAGAAGGAGATAAAAATTTAAGCTACATATTATGAGGAGTTTAATTTAAGGGTTATTTTTCTTTCAAAAGCATTTCCTGAAAAAATAAAATTTAAATTGCCTTAAAAATATTATTAATATCTTTCTTACTCAACAGGTATTATAACTAATTATATATATATATATGGCAGCCTGTAGTGCTTTCTCTTTTACAAATACAGCGATGTAAAAAAAGGTCAATTGGCATACATGTTTGCGATGACTACAACGGAAGCGTATAAGTTTGTGAAATGTCACTTTCATATTTTACCTATAATAAAGAATAAAACTTCTTTATTTTTTTTGGAAATAAAACCTATTATAGTCTTATGACTACAATAAGTTTTTACAATAGGTTTTTATATTACGACTACAATGGGTTTTTTTTGTACAATAGGTACTTTTTCCTTCGCGCTGCAGAGCACATGGTCCACTAGTAGTACTCAGCAGCATTTCATTAATGTTTGGGAATATAAGTGATTCTGATTCTCTGCAGCTCAGTTCAGATACTAGACGCACAGGTTTGACAACTCACAGATTTATTTACACAAGTATAAACATCACACACATACAATTAGAGAATAATAAGTAACACATTAAAAGTAAAAAACAGATAATTATAGCTTCTTGCAAGGACTCCACTTGTGAGACGATAAACTAAAACTCAGCTACGCGCAGGATTGCGCGAAACATGCTTCACTTCCACTTTGGGTGAGAATCTGTAGGCCAACTAATATGCAGGGTTGTGCTTAATATATTTTATTCCTGGGTGAGAGCTTGCAGACCAACTGAACATTTTTCAGCTCTCTTATTTCCTCTAGGATCAGACACCTGAACGCCACAGGGTTAATGTCACATAATTTTGGTTATCTAGAGCTAGGTGGGAATAAAAGAAAAATATTTCCTCAAGTTAAATGTAAAGTAAAAATTATTTTATATAAATAAAATTGAAATTCTTAATATTGAACAAAAAAATAATATTATATTGTTTATTTTCCGAAAAGTTAAAAAGATTAAAAGGAGAAACAACATGAAGAGAAACGTAAAACATCATTGCTATAAAGAGAGTAAAGAAATAAATTGGTTAGTTTGTACACATAAAAAAAAATAAAAAAATAAAAAAAGCCCAACCTTACAAAATTTGCAAAGGTGTTTAGAGATTGGATTAGATTATGAAAAGGAAATATCAAATTTTATAGAAAATGAATATATAAATTTTATTCTGTATATTCTAAAAAAATAAAAAGCACTAATATGTGTGTTGAAGAAGTTACAGAAAAATTAAAACTATCAGATAATTATTAGCCGAGGCACCAGCTTCGTTTTATTGTTTGTAGAAAATAAAATTATTAATAAACGCTTATTGCGGAAACAATATTAATAAAGAAATATTTTACTCTCTTGTTAAATAAATTTTTTATAAAACTTAATATTGCAAATTCGATCATACCTTGAAGCACGGTATTTTTAATTCTATAATAATGAAGATAATTTAAAAAAAATGAATGTAGTAGTATTATACCATAAATAATTAAATATATATACAATATAATCATGTGAAATTGGATAATAGAGGTGATGAAAAGTATTGCAACGGATGTTTCAAGAGTAGAAGAAAAAGTAATAAATAGCCAACGGTTAACATTAAAATTTTCACGTTTATTTAAGTTAGAAGAAATTTCAATATGCTCATTATTTATTTTTATTTTATTTATTTTTTTACATATCATATATTCATATATAAGCAATGAAAAGTAATTAAAAAAATTCATGTTTTACTCATTTTATCTTTGTTTTATTTTCTTTTACTTGCGTTTTTTGTATGTGATTAATTCACTTATTTTAAAATTTTAAGAAATATTTTACTATCTTATTTGATAAATTTGAAATATAGAACAAAATTATAATGTATATTATACTAATTATTTTTACGCGTATTCTAAATTTGTATTTTTTACTAATTCTATTTTTATTCATTAAAAACTATCTGTTCGTTTGTATTATTATTATTTTCATGTTCATGCAGAAATTTGCGTAAAAATATAGAAAAATGAAACCTAAAATAACTTTTTTTAAGAAAGCTCTTTTTTTTTTAAAGCAAGAACGTACAATTGGAATACGCACAGTTAGAATGATTGTAAATTTTGATATTATTAATGGAAGTCCATTTTGTAAATTTGAATCGCTTCGAATTATTTTTAGTAATCTTCATTGTAATGATTTTTTTGTCAGTCCCAGTGATCGTTGTTATACAAAAATCTCTGAATGTGCATAACTACTTCGAGGGATTAAATTTAATATTTCGTTAATAATTAATGATAAATTGTTATATTTACCGTTTAGTTAGTTTACTTGTATCGTTGTTATTTACCTAAATGTTTTACATCTTGATTTACAAATTTCACATAAACATTTAATATTTTTAAACAGTATGAATAATAAACGAAAATTTCCTGACATTAAATCTATTAAATTTAATCATCATCCTCTTGTTCTGTATGAATAAAAGAAATATATTAACTTTTTTACTCACTTGTTTGGGTAGTCCTTTGTAGCACGAATAAATTTCACAAATAGATCAGGACTTTGATACATGTTTAAAACTATTTTAGGCAGAAGCCATTACTATAAAGAAATTTCATAAGTAAATGGTTATAAAATTATTTCAAGGCATTTCTATAAAGAACTGAACTATATACAGTATAATTAATGCAAAAAAAATTTTGAGATAATTCTCAACTGCACTAATAACGTACTGACTTTTGTTATTACTATTATTATTGAATTACTATTTTTTATTCGATATTTGAATTTCTACGTTTATATTAACTCTAATCTCTATTAACAAAACAAACGCTTCATCGAGTAGCCTATATATATATATATATATGACAGTTTGACATGACAGTTTATGATATATATATATATATATATAAAAAAATGTCATTTGTATATATGTAATATATATATGCATATATACCATAAACTGTCAAATGTATTTACACCTTGTGAACCACCTTGTATAGATTTTCCTTTATTGATCCCTCTTTTGGTTGGATCTGATTAAAGGAAGCATTTTACATTAATTATTTATTTGGAAATTTTTGCATCTAAAAATATTATAAATCTTCAATTCATTTAACAAGAGAGGGAACAATTTGGGAAATAACCCTTATATTTAACAAAGTGCAGTAGACAGCAATTTTGAGAAAAAAAACCTTAAAAATTTCAAGCTCGGCTAATGAGTTAGTAAATTTTTACTCTGTACAGAGGTGATGTAGCTTATTCGTCTGTCAGGGTTCGATCTCGCCTGCGACTTTCTTTTAAATATGAATAATTATTTGGATTTTCAGAAATATCAAACTACAACTATATTAAATATTAAAAGGTAATAGTTAAATCATCAACATTTTTATTTTATTAATAAAAGAACTTTTCGAGCTCATGAAACAATTAACACTTATAGCTAAATAATTTCACATATATTTTTAATGGAAGAAAAATGAAACTTTTATTAGAATTGTAAAAAACAAATTGGTTGTATTATGTTTATTTTTATAAATTATACAAATTTCTTTATTTCTTAATTTTGATTTACATACAAGAACCAGAATGGCAATTATTATAATAAAATTGAAAAAAAAAAGCATTTTCACATCTTGCATAACTGATTCATAGGAATGTCCATACGAACAACATTTTTCTTGGAAATTTGTAGGAAAAAGTATTTCGTTAACATTCAAAATTATTTCTCTTTCATCAGAAAGCTTGGAAGCACAACAGGCATACCGTAATCATTTTATTAAAAATTACCCATAACTAATACTGATGATCTATTGATGATATTTTTACACAGTATATTTGAGTGATTTCTCTAGTACGCTCAAACAGATAAGTGAAATTTTGTGTACGCTTAATAAGATTTTTTACCTGGCTAAAAAAATATACATCACAAGTTTGAACTGGGGGAGTACATTTTGTAGGAATTTCTCAAACTTGTACAAGTCTGTCTTTTCTCAGCATTCCAAAAGATTACATCCAGGACCTGCTTGTCCACCCCAAGAATAGATTAGTAATAGAAACTGTCCCTTTTCGATTTTGATGACGTTATAGCGACATTTTTTTAATTTTGTGCATATTCATTTACTATTTTTAAACATTCAAATAGTTTTTCAAATTTATAAAAAGATGAAGTTCCTGATGCAACTTAAAGTAACTAAAAATAAAATGATTATTTTTACAGCGTGTTCTACAAATATCCTTTTTTATTCTATTTTCCTTACATCGCCAATTTTTTATATATTAATTATACAAACATGCTGTTGCAATTCCAAAAATATTTTGCATAAACTAATTAAAATTACGAACGATAAGGAACACAATTCTACCTTGAATTGAGGACAATTTAACACTTTATACCTTTACTCAATACATTTTACATCAGCTATTTAAAATAAAGTTCTTTTTGAATTTCAATATAAGTGTAAATAAGACCATAAAATTCAAAATCTTCAAAGTTCAGAATTACAAGTCCAATTTTTGAGGGGTATTAATAAGACCACTTCTAGATATGCTTGGCATTTTTTCAGCTAATTATAAAATAGTTCTTACACTTTTCCTTTATCATATTGATACCTTTATCAATGTCTTTTCTTTATCATATTTCGATATCCTCTTAGATTTTTATGATCTTAATTTATTGATAAAGAATTCCCGAAATATTTTTTAGTTGCCAAGATTAATTCAATAAAATAATTTATTCATAAAAATTTAAGAACAATTACGAACATTGCGTATTTAAAATTTCTGCATTAATAGTACAGATACATTGAGTTTCTGGAAACAAATATATGAAATCCAACATTTCAAAAATTAATATTTCCTATAAAGATTTTTGATTTTTACCCTTTAAAAACATATTTTTATATTTATTCCTAATAAGTTTAAAAAATAGTATATAAGTCTGAACAATGATGACAACAAAAACTGCATGGACCCATTTTAAATTGCGTTTGCCGATAATACTTAAATACCCTTAATTTCACAATTATCTGTTTCATATCCAAGATTCTTATTTAAAATTAATCATTTGAAATATAACTTGCAATTAATTTCCTTAAATAAATTGTCTTTGTAGAAATCTTTATCTAAATTAAAACTGCTCCTTCACTTTTATTTATTTCGACTTCATCACAAAAAATTTCGCTCCATCTAAATGTTACGTATAAAATATGCGGAATAATTGATTTTTTGAGAATTTATCCTATTTAAAGACTATGTAAAGATTTTAATATGAATACATCGTTTCTTTCTAAATAAACTTGTGTTTAACTAATTGTTTTTAATTTGCTTTCTAATTTAAAAACTTGTTGACAAGAAGCATTAGAATTCCCGAGACATCTGTCGTTATTGTCCAAATCGAGCCTCAATTGAATTGGTTTGAAATTTTCCTATCAAAATATACTTTACATTATATGTTTCAAAAATGTAATTTATTAATTCTATGGGAAATTAAATAGTAAAATGAAAAGAAAAATGAGTCTCTTTAGTTAGTTTACCACCTCTCCAAGGAATTCTAATTTTTTTTGTGCTGACAGTTTTAAAGCACTTAAATTCTCCCATGAGCACAGACAATCTCTAAATCTTTTTAAAAACAATATTTTTTTACCACTAATATTTTTTATTGTTTTTTAGAATACATCATTCAATTTCAAATCATTTTAAGATTACATTTAACTAACTATTTTCCACCATTTTTGTATAAAATCACTATAATAAATCATGATGGATGTATTAAAACTTTTTTCATTCAGTACACAATTTAAAGCAGTTAAGTTTGCTTCGCGAATTAAATTTAAAGCAAATAAAGCATTCTTGTTTCTTAAATAAAGATGGATGTAAAGAAATTTTTGTGATAATATTTGCTTCAGTTTAATAAATATCTTTAAAACTTATACTTGCTGAATAAACTTTTGCAAAATCATTTGGATTGGAAAAATAAAGAGTTTGGTCTTCGATTGTTTGTTTC
This sequence comes from Caerostris darwini, assembly GCA_021605075.1. NCBI lineage: Eukaryota > Metazoa > Arthropoda > Arachnida > Araneae > Araneidae > Caerostris > Caerostris darwini. Next base: position 170,401 of record BPLQ01004411.1, read on the forward strand.
CTATAATTATTTCTAATAGATTTTATTAATTACACAGAGTCAAAGAAAAATGCAATTATTTTCTGGCAGTTATTGGCTTTTACTTTAAGTTACCATTGTACATTGTAAACATTTCTATTTAATATATTGTTATCTAAAATTAAACATAAAACAATGTAATTGTGTTCTAAAAGATTAAATCTCTTAAATTATTTAAATACAGTAATCAGCAGTTTGGTTATACACCTTCATTAATTCTAATTATATGCTTAGAAAATATAGATATTATCATAAAAAGTTTAATAGTGGTAGCATTCAAACAGTGTTGTTAATACTTCCCAAACTATATTATCAGCGGTTTGAGTAATCTTATCAGATCTATATCAAATACCAAGATGGATAAATATTTTATATTTCAATTTTTTCATTTGTTTAAGTAATTCAAACATTTTCTTTAGTACGATATACGGCTATTATTAAGATTACTTTAATTAATTGCCAAGTTGTGAAAATTACTTTTATTAATAAAAGAACTAGATAAATTTTAAGAAAAACAGATTGAGACAAAATAAACATTTTTGAAATGCGGATAAATTTATAGGCTGAAGGATACATGAAAAATTTTTACCAGCAAACAGAATAAAAATTTTTGAATGCACAACCTCAACTAAAATCACATAAGTTATTTGTTCGATAATAATGCCAATAATAAAATATTTCTCCCTTTCTTTAGTATTTTATGTTTTCTAAGATCCCCAGGAAGTTTTATAGAGCTGTTCTAGTCTTAATACATATATTCAGTCAGTATACAGTCAAATCTTTTATTATCCAATTTTTTTCTCCGTTCTAAGCATTTACAGACAAATTTCCTTGTATTCAAAATTGAAACTTGTGTAAGTGAAGACTGACCATTTTCAAAGATTTATCTTGTAAATGAAAACAGAATCTCTTTTGCTCTATAACTTCGAAGCAAAATCTTACCAAAAATCATCGAGAGTTTTAATGTTTTGATATTGAATGACAGCTTAATCTTCGAGAATTTATTTAGTTTAAATACTAGTCTGCAAGTTTTTCCCTCCCCCTCCCCTTTTTAATATTTTAATTCTTTTTTTGAGAGAGTTTTTCTTTTCGGTACAGAGTCACCAGATAAATATGCAGGCTGTTTTGGAAATATTGAGGGGTGTGCATAAGGAGTAAATCTTGTCTATTTTTCACATTTAGAACAGATCCATCATCTTGAACAGATGATCTTCTGTGATAATAAAAATGTAATTAAAGTTCTTAATGCAAGCAACAGTAGTTGAATTCGATGAAAATCTTTTTGATTAATTTTCTTAACCCATAAATTTCGTCTGCCTTTCTCTTTGTGGAATTTAAAGGAAAAAATGCAATTTATTGAATTATAATTTGCTTTGAAGCATGGGTAACAACATTTTCAACCCATCTAAAAATAAGCATGATTAATCATTTATGATTAAGTATATTAATTATTTCATTAAGTATCATTTAAGATACTTTGTAAATTTTCATAATACATATAAATGTATTCAATAATTTTTATACATTAAACAACAGAAATTGGTAAAAAATTGTAATTACACACCTTAATATTCATTATTTCTACTTGATGCAAAATCCTAATTCAAATTCCTAATCCAAATCAAAGTTATTCCTAACTTTCAATTTCAAAAAGAATAATTCAAAAAGAAATTCCTCTTGTCTGTCAGACATGAAGAAATCAATAATCAATATTTAATAAATATATGCTTTAAGTGACGATCATATTCACAGTACTCTGCCAAATAACGCATTCAATGCTTCGCGTTACATTTTTAGACGGAAAACCCTTCAGTTCGAGTTCAGCCGCAACACTTCAAATGCGCGACTTCCAGCATTTCATTTTATACACAGCTCTTCTCACTTATTTAAAGTCAAATAAAATATTAAAAAAATCCGAGTAATTTAAATGTTAGTTAGTACACACATACAAATTCTCAGACAAAAGAAAAGTTATAAAATTTTTAAAAATAACAGAATATAAAATATGAATAGGAAAAGTATTAAAATTATAAAATATTAAAATTTAACTAGAATACAAGGTAATAAAATTATTTTCAGAATTATATAAATTTCTTATTTCATATATAAACATGTGCAAAATACTGAATTGTAAATGAAAAACAAAATTAAATTCATAAATATAATACATTTGTAAACAATACAGTGAAGTATGAAGTTACTTAAAGTCTACTTCATTAAAAAATTACTTTATAACTTTGTAATTGCAAATTAAATTATTGAAAGATTCTTAATATTAAACAGAAACTAAATGCACAAAATAACACAAAATATTTCGAATAACATTTAAATACTACTACTTAGCACAGAATCGCAAAGACACAATAACGCTAATGGCAATGTCAAGAAACCAAAAATAAATGTTCGTGATGCCTGAAGTGACATCACGAGCATAGTTTTAGAGCGTATGGTAAAAGACTGATTCATCTTGTTGTCCCTACTTTCATATGTTTTCGGGTAGAGTTGACGATGCAGATTCTAAGCTTTTGGAAATAAATATTTTGCAAATGACATATTTGCTGATTATTATCCGGACAGATTTTCTATCATGCAAAATTCAATTAGATGTCAGAAGAAATATTTTAATTTCATTTTCTAGATCGACTTTTAAATATACAGCTGTAGCATATTTACTGTTCATCGCAAAATGTATGCAATGAGAAGTTTTGGAAACAATTTTTTGAGAATTTTATCCATTTATGAATATTAATTTAAGCCAATGTTTTGTGTTCCATCAGCCATGAAATAAATTGTTTTGAAGATTATCAGAAATTTCTTCATTCCATTTCAGACTAAATTCCAACAACATAGATTTAGGGTAAATAGTTACAGGGGAAGCGTATCCCATTTGGATCAAATATTTTATGTGCCAAAAAACTCCATTTCATTATGTTAACGATGTCTTCTTCTAATCACTTCATATTGACATTTAAATTATGTAAATAATATTACTTTTAAATCTAAAACGGAGGTCGTTTCTTCTGAATTATCTATATCTTAAAAACTCCACTCTCAAAGTTCAAACATTTCTTTTTAAGCCTCAGTTCATTTGCTCAGTTGAGAATATTTCTCGTGTCTTCTTTATTATCAATATTGGTGACAAAAATGTAAAAGCAATTATTTATAGCGAGTGCAACTGAAAGTTATAAATTTTCGTTATTTTTCATATGGTGATCTAAAACCACTTCTATTAAAAAGTGAATTCTCATCACTCCAAATTCTACATTTGTAACATAAGACGAAACATTCAATATTTATTGCAATTATTTTTTTTGCCATCACAAGAACCCTAAATAATCTCCCTCTTCTTACATACTCTAATTTGAAGGAAATTTGTTTTATATCAGCTAAAGATTTTTTAAAAAACCAATTGCAGTTTGATATCCTTATTTTCTCTATATTTACTATCTTTATATTATTTTCTATATTATTTAACATCTAGAAACTTTAGAAAAGTCCCATGCTCTTGAAAGAAATTTTCCCAGTTTAAGCTTTCTTCTTTGAAGTGACTGAAACTTTGCACTGACGTAACTGTGTTTTATTAGATGAAAGTTTTAGGAATTTTTCAACTAACATAAGAATATATGTAAATTGTTATTATGATTTAATTTTTCAGAAATTTCCTGTGGTAATTTTCAAATGATAAATATTTTAAAGCAATAAAATGATATAGGATTCATGATTTTTTAAGTTTCTTCTCTCTTTGAAAATGAAAATTTTTTCTATTTAAATCTTTCATCTTTTTTTTTAAGCTTATACACAATTGATTTTCAAAGACAAATGCTTACGAGGAGTAAATGTCAATTTTGTCAAATTTCAGCAATACTGTTCTAAAACAGAAAATCATTTCACTTTAAAAAATTGATGTATTGTGCTGTTGTGATAGAAAATTAATTTTTCATCTGTTGTGATAGAAAATTAATTTTTCAATCTTATTAAAATTTTTGAATGAAGCATTTTTTAAATTTTAGTTTTATTATATTAAGACAGAGTTCAATTATAAACATTTTAATTTATTTCGTATATTTAAAAAAAATTGTTCGGTCCTTGAAATTTCTTATTGTTATTTAAAATTATTTTAAACATTAGAATATTTTTACTTTTATACTTTGAAAATACATCGATTCGTAACAATAGTAATTTATAACCTTAATGCTTTATAATTGTATATTAAATCAGATTTAAAATTACATGTATTATCTGACGAAATATTTCATATAAAAAGTGCTTTTTCTTGCTGTGTACGTTTTTAACCTTGCAATTTTCCTTTCCTCTTGTAGGAAAAGAGTAAAATAATTGGCCCTATAAGATCAGTGAAACAGACATCAATATTCGAGCTAAATACAGATTTTTAACGAATAAATAGTTTTGATCGAACTTGTCTCCAATATTTAAAATTCAGATATATCTTTTTTAACTCTCTATAATGAAAAAAATTTTTGCAAACAAGAATTTTCCGCATGCTCACGATATATTTAAATGTTCTTTTATTAATAAAATGTTTTATATTAATGACAATTTATGGTCAACATAAATTCATATAAATAAGTAAATTTTGAATGGAGTATGAATGTTTTAATTACTGTACATAGGAAGTAACATATGCAAAATATTAATTTAAAGAAGCATTGGAGAAGTCTATGCAAACTCATTACATACCATTAATATTTATTATTATAAAGATGGACACTTATATATTCCTCAAAAATATCTAATAGAAAATGGTTTAGAGGAATATAATATTTTTCGTTACAATATATTCGGCATAATGAAAAGATAACATTTTCGAAATCAGTTTCATATAAAAGAGCTGTAAAATATCGTACAAATAAAGATACAAATTTGAAAATATTTCATAAGTACAGGTGCTTTTGTAAAATATAAATTAAAGCTTTAAAGATATATGAATGCCGACAAAAGTTAAAATTCAAATAGCCCTCTTATCCAAAGACTATATTCAAAATAAAATTACATACAATAAAAAAAATATATATACATTTCACAAATTCAAAATAAAAATACATTACAATTATTGAAACAGTTAAAAAGTCCAATCCTATGAATCATATACTTTGTTTTTAAATTCATAAGTAATTGTATAAAAGCATGTTATTGAACATTTTAATAGCTTATATTGGTTGAATATTCATAATACTTTTAAAAATATTAATAAATGATGATTCAAATTAAAGCGGAATATTTATGAAGCATTAGTAACTATAAGATTTTTGAATTTATTTACATGACTGGATAATTAAAGAAAATTTAAATGAAAATGATATAGCGTTGAGATAATGAAGTCTAATTCAAAGTATACAATGTTTGGAAATAAAATAGAATTATTTAAGGTAAATAAATTGAATTAGGGTCAATACAATTTTCATTATAAAAATAACATAATTTTTACTATTTTATTTCTCCAGATCATAGTTTAAGTAGTAATCATTTCTAAATTCAAAATTTTTAAAAATATGCGTTAATAGATATCATTAAATGTTTGTATCAACAAAGAATTGGCATTAGGTTTTATCTTCGATGTAACAGATAGGTAAAAATAATAAATAAATTATTAGAAAAAAATATCATTGTATTTTTGTTTAATTAAAGCGGTTTAGAAAACGTATTTATGGAATATAAAAATCTAGATCATAAAAGAATGTGAGTTGAGATAAATTTCCGATTGTATGTCAATAAATACTTAAATGTATAATATAAATGTATATATACGCATGCTAATTTGCAGCAAAAAAAAATCTTAAATGTGACTGATTACGTTAAAGTATCATATTGGAAGTTAATTTTTTTAATTAATCAATTTAAAACTATAAGCTAATCCTTTGTTCCTTTTAAACACAAAACAAAGAAAATATCTTATTACGCTTATTGTAGCTGGTAATACAAGATAATATGTGTTATTAACTGTATAATATGCTGAAAAAAGGAGATATTGAAAACACGTTTGAAAATATAATGACTTATACATAACAAATATATGCATATTATAAAAATTAAAATAGCTGAACAGTTTTAAAGGCTTTTTTATGTATTTTAAATATAATAAAAAACAATTTACTACATTATAAGTTCAACCAGCTTTATATTGTCAGAAATTGATTCAATTCTGATTTAAAGAATCAAATAACTTCAGTAAAATTGATGATTCATTCATTTTATATTTAAAAATATAAAAGATAAAATATGTAAAAGTACATTAAGGATAATTTATGCTTCTGCAGTTTTATTTATTAATATTTTACAAAGTCACATTATGACAATATTTTGCTTCAAAAAAAGTAGATTTCAATTATTTTTCAAAAATTTATTATAAATATCTTTAAAATATAATTTAGTTCAATGAATAAAAAACAATCAATTGAAAAATTAGAAGCTTAAAGCAAAAAAGTTTAATTGTATCCTTGCTAACTTTATGCTTATGAACTCGCACCAGTTGTATCAGGCAAAACACGTTTTAAAAAAAAGCAGATCTAAGATAAATTTTATTTTAAATTGGAAACTAGTCCTTGACATTTTTCTCAATATTTCGCAAACTTTTCATTATAACTTCAAAAATATTTATGTCTTGAAACTTAACGACACTAGAAAGCCAATTGCTTAAAAATTTTAATATGTTAGAATTCATCGTTGTTTCGTAATGGTATTTAATATTAAATATCTTTTAACACTTTTTCCAATTATTTCATTAGCATTATGCTTTTAAATTTGGAAAATATTTTTGCTTTCTACTGGTGTAAAGCGCTTAAAAAATATTAATTAGAATATGAGATATCTTTAATTATGTGAAAGTTTTATTCAACCTGAGAGATAACACACATTTCTGAGATAAGTAAAAGAACACGAGATATCGTTCGTTATGTATAAGTTTCATTTAAGATTGAAGAGGTTTCAACTACCATATCTTCAAAATTTTTATCCATATCACTACATTATCATATATTAATTTTATCATGCTGAATGGATTGCATTAAATATCTTGGATTCCATAATGGAAATAAAGTAAACATGAAAATTAGTTTTGCTAATCAACTACGTTGCATTATATGCTAATTCCGTTCGACGGTATCAACGGTATCACTTTTCTGAAGATCTAAGTATAACTAGGCAAGCCATTAAGAGTATTCCTTTTTGCAGGGGTGGGGGAGACTGGGTGTAAAGTGAATTAGCAATGGTAAATCATCTCATTATATTATTACAGCAAAAGAATTGCAACATGTTGCCTGAAATCATTCCTCGTAATTTGCATGATATCACAGTATATAGCAATAAAAGTATTTCATCAAATAAAAAATTAGAAGCACAGAAAAAGTTCTGAAAACCTAACGCAATCCCTAAAATCAAACCTTTAAATTTTCTGTAAATAAAAAAAAGTAAAATAAGTTAAACTCTTTTTTTCGAAACATTTAATTGGATTGTCTATTCAAGGATTAAATGCTTCTATAAATAGCTTTCTATTTTCTTTAAGTGAAATAAAATTAAGTGACTCACAACTGCTATATATTTGGTTTCGTAAATGGATAAGATACATGACAATATGCATTAGAATATTTTTCTAAACACCAGGAAACATGAATCTTGAATACCTCGCAAACCTTTCATAACATTTAAAAAATATATATATATTTTCAAACTTGACGACACTAGAAGGCCAGTGCCATAAAAAATCCAACATGTTATAATTCATCCTTTTTTCCTTGTGATATTTAATACTTACTATCTTTTAAAATATTCACAAAACTTTCATTAAAATTATATTTTTAATTTTGGAATTTTTTTTTTTCGACTGATGCAAAACCTTTCAAAAAAATTAAGATATCAAACACGCCATATAGTTTATTATATATAAGTTTCATTTGGGATTAAAAATTTTCAGCCACCATATCTTCAAAACTTTTTATCCATATCACTACATTATCATATATTAATTTTATCGTGCTGAATGGATTGCATTAAAAATCTTGGGTACCATAATGGAAAATTTTCGAGTTAGTAATCAAATAACTATGAAATTCAGTTTTGCGAGTCAAATACGTTGCATTATATAATAATCCCGTTCTCGCATTTCCAATTTTACCGCTGTTGTGAAGATCTAAAGATAATTAGGAAAGACATTAAGATAATATCTTTTTGTATGGGTGGGGCGAGATAGTACATATAGTAAACTAGCAATGATACAAAATCAAATTATTTATCTCAGCTTATCAAATCATTTTATTATTAATAAAAAAAACTTTGAAATTGTTTTTTGGAACAGTTCCTAATAATTTGCATATTATTAAAGAATATGGGAAAAAAAGTATAAATCCAGATGAAATAATTCGAAGCTTCTGAAAATCTAACTCAAACCCTAAAACCTCACCTTTAAATTTTGTGTAAATAAGAAAAGTGAAAGTAGTTTTTAAATTGTCTTGGTTACAAAGATTTAATTGGGTTTTCTATTCGAGGATTGAAAATACAATGTATTCTAAATGTGCTTCCTATTTTCTTTAATTAAAGCAGAAAAAGTGGTTTGCAAATTATTGAATATTTGGTTACTAAGGTATATGGCAGTTGGAAACATGGATTAGAATTTTTTTTTTTAGTATCAGGAATAAAACCATAGCATTAATTATCTTTCAATTCATGAAAATCTTAGTGCGATAAAAAAAAACTATTGAAACAATGGCTCAAATTATTGATGGAATTCTTATTTCTACCGAAAATTGAATGAAACTTCTTTAAATCATTAAGCTTGTTCCAGTCTTACTCTGTGGTCGTTAAGGTATGCTTTAAGGACATATCGAGAATTTGGAGAGTTTTCAATTGAAAAAGCACTGGCTGCATATGAATGTTCTATAAGAGAAAAAATCTACGCCAGAGATGCTGCTTTAATCAATAACATACTGCCAAAATTGCTACTTATATTAGTTGCAATATTCAAAATCAATTAATATTTACTTGTAATAAACTAATTCTACTACATAATAGAATATTAGTGTTATTGTTATTATATGTCATTATAAATATTATTATTATTATTATTATTCAACCATTCATATTATTTATTCGCCATTCATTACATTCATATTAGCCGATGGAAGCTGTGATACAATTTGAACATATAATATACAATATATATAATACAAACCTGGTCTACAATTTGACAACTTTCTTTATGCGTTCGTTATGTAATTAATTGAGAAAGAAAAGAAATTATGAAAATAATTTTTACAGTTCGTACTATTGTTATTATATGTTATTAAAATTAAAATTATTATTATTATTCAACCATTTTCCAAAGTTTGTCTTTTTTATTACAAGTCAAACTTTGGAGAATACAGTGGAGGAATATCTTAAAAATTACAAAATATATTTATCCTTTTTATATAGGCAAGGTTAAGATGGTGCAGCTTCCATGAATGAAAAATTATAAGCAAGGCTGTAGCTTCCATGAATTAATTTTAATCTAATACAAGTAGCAATAATTTCAAAGTTATATCACCTACCCCTCTGTGTTCGTTTCGCATCCCACAGTTTGAATTTGGTAATAAACAAGTATTATAAAAAAAAAAAATTTTAAAGTCAATTCCTACTTTTTTTCACTATATCGCAGAAAGTCCTTTATAAATAATTTTCATTTATTCTTTCAAGTTTATCTGGTGCCATCTATTGGTAGATATATGCAACTGAAACCTGAAAAAAAAACTAAAATTAATTCGTTAAATTTAATTACTGAATTAATATTTGAAAAAACTGCCTTCCCATCCAGTGTCATCCACTACAAGTTCGAAAAAACGTATTTGAGCTGGAGTGGATGAATAAAAAATATTGTATGAACGATTGAAAATGTGAACAAGATATATGTAGGGAGAGTGTGAGCTAATAGAAGGAATTGAAAAATTCTATAAAAATGAGTGATTTAAGAAAGCTTTACACACCTACACATATATGAAATTAAAATTATATTTGTATTTCAAAAATGACACCGAAAAAGATATGTATTAAAAGAAGAACCAGAAAATCATTAAAACAAAACGTTTTTAATCAAATCAATCAAGAAGTCATGAATTAAAAGCAGTTGAAATAAATAGCACGGCACGTTACTAAAAAAAGTTTAAGGTAAACCTGTAACCTCAAGATTAACAGAAAAATTTGAAGGGCATGAAAGGCGCGCAAAATTTGAAAAGCTACTAGGAAACCTTCCCTCATGATTGACTCAATCAAGAAGTAGTTTGAAAGCCGTTTTAAAGTTAGCATTCAATCACAATAAAAACTGTGATTAAACTCCCAATATTGAGATTGGGCAAATGGATAAAAAATTTTCCCATTGTCAAGCTTTGAGTTTCAAAGAACCCTTTGAAATGTGTTGTTCGAAGGATAAAGCCAACACCTCTGGATGAGCCACCTACTAGAAACACGAGAAAATGGCAGTAATTAAAGAACTCTTCAGTTCCTTAGTTCACAGCCTAAAAGAAATATCGTTCTTGAAATGGTAGAGTCTTATCGAGTCATAGTCGTATTGGTCAATATGTCGTCTATTGCTGATATGTTATTACATCTTATATGAGATCTTTCCACGTTACGAAGACTAAAACTTATTTGAAAAATGCAGTTTAGCAAGAACTTCTAAATGATTTAATCTTATCAAATATTCATCAAAATATAGAAGATGATATAAACGATGTAGTCGATCAGCAGATAAGAGAGAGAAGATTGAATTTGAATTTATTGACATAATTTTTAAACAAATGAAATCTTAATTTTTGTGTTCTTTGTTTTATTCTTCCTTTTTTCATGTATTTCAACAAAATCAATACGTTAAAATTACTGATGAAATCATAATTAAATATTGAGTTAAGATGCATTTAAATAAGCACATATTTTTTAACTTTACATTTTCTAGCACATATTGAATGGGTGGTGCACCATCTTATTGGTATTTGTAAAATCTCATTCTTGAGTCTCTTCTAGCTTCTTCTAAGATGGGATAGTAGTTTAAAATTAATATCAATATTATAAAGTAAAAAAAAATGTTGGATGTTTTTTTAAATTAAAAAGTTCTTATTCATTTAGGAAATAAAACGCAAAAGTTTCAGTTATGAATATTAATTTGTAATACAATACATTTATGAGGTTACTTGCTCTGATCTCCTTTTTCTATTAAAATGAAGACAATTTCGCAAGCAATAATTCTTAAGTTTACAATTTTAAAATTATTTTGAAATGACGCCATTCGTTTTCATCAGAAGGACAACGTTGGTGAGTTTAATGGAAAGGTTTAAAAAATGTTACATTAAAAACTTTTTTTAAAATTTTTTAGGAACGTGTTTCACATAAAGAGAAGTAAAGTCGCCTTGAAGACGCGGGGCTGAGATCTGCATTCCGCTCATAAAATATCCACATTGGTAAACAGTAGGAGCAGTTGAAGAAGGTATTTGTGTTCAGTATCAGTCAGTCCAGCATTATGTTAACATAGGAACCCGTTGCACGACTGAAGTCATTGGCTAATCCAAGCTTTTGAAAGCTCCTCCTCTTCCATTTGTCACAAATAGTTGATTAGCAGCAAGGCGGTTCTATTTGGACATCACACTTTTAAGTTGTATTGCGATTGAGTTTCGGTTAATTATGGTAAACCAGAAAAGCCAAAATTTTCTTTTGAGTCTTCGAGCCGTTTGAAGAGGAAAACACATTTTAATTAACTTTAATGAATTAAGTTAATTCGATTGAAGATAGATCAGTTAACACAAGTAAGTATTGTTATTTTTCATTTTTCCCAATTATCTCACTATACATTTTTAATATTTTATTGTATTGATGTCTTAATATAAATCGGTGAATGTTTTCAAGTTTTCTATTTACAATTATTGTTGACACCTGTATAATGCCATTGTGATTGCCATTGATTCCAAAGATGCAATTATTTTAATCATTATAACAACGAAATTCCTTTATTATGTATTGAACTTCCTGACAGACTGTTTTAGTATTTTCCTTTTACTTTGGAGGTGTTTTTACTGTCTATTAAAATACGAATGACTGAGTTTTAAATTTAGTAAAGAATAATTCAAAGCATCTTTTTTACACAAATTTGTGATATATATATATATATAAATAATTAATTGATGTTATCATCCATAGATTGAAATTAGGAAATTTTATGTGATTAAATACCATTGAAAAATAATCTTTTAACTAGTTATATGAGTCAACTGAAGTTAATGTAGATATATCATAATTTTTCAAGGAAAGAAATGCATTGAATCAAGGTATGGGAACAATAATTTGAATAATTTTTTCATGAAACTTTCAGAAAAAATACTCAAATAACTAGAAAAATGTTTCATCAATATAAAATATTCCAATAAAAATATTATTTTATTTGATATTAAGAAAAAACAATCTTGTTAGCAGAATTTATTAGTCAAATTTTTATTTTTATCGATTGATAACTTTATCTCCATAAGTTAAGAATTTTTCTCATTTTCTAATTTTAAGCAAAAGATAAGACTTTTTCTTAATAATCCGTTCTATTAATTTCAATTTTTTTTTCATTTTTAGAATTTCATTGTATTTAGAATATAATACATGTTTCGTACAAGAACAGAGAACATCCCCAGAAGTTAATACATTAGAAATAATATTTTTACACCAATAAAATAATATTTTAAGTAATTACATAGTTTAAAAGTTAAAATATTTTTCTTTATCTAACCAGTTATTTAAAGCCATTGCCAATATAGTACATGTAATAGAATTATTTATAATTACACAAGATTCTAAATATGTTTGGAAGAGATTATTTTTAATATTGCATATAAAAGTTTCACACACTTACATAAAATATGTAGCTGAATTCGTGACAGAGAAATTTGTCTTTATGTGGCATGGCAGATAAATTTTCTTTCAATTTTTAAATGAAATTTCTAAAAATCTTACGAATGTAATATACATTAAATTTCATTTGTGTTTGGAAAAAAATACTTAAAATTTTCGTTCACAGGAACGAGGAATGTTTTGTTAAAATTTTAGATTATTAATGCATTCTAATAATGGAAAACTTAAAATAATGAAAGTCGGAAAAAATGTCAAAACTAACTCGGATTATACTATGAGAAATACGTCTTAATATATATTATCAAAGAAGACATTCTATCACTTTATTTAAACAATCTTCATTGTGTTATGCTTCATCAGGATAAGGCTACTGTATCTAAATCGACTACTCTATGTTTTGAAAAAAAAAAATTAAAAATGAAACCTGAATTCAGGCTATTCTATTAAAATGCATCTTTCGTTATGTATGCTATGGATTACTCCTAATTTCGCTTTAGAAACGCCTTTATAAAAGGCATCCCAAAACATTGGATAGAATCCGAAAAATTGTGATGGAGCAACGAAACAAACTCAACCTAAAATAAAATTATTTTTGTTTTATATGTATATATATATATATTGTGTGTGCTTGTATGTGTATGTGTGTATTTGTGTGTGTGGGGGGGTGTGTGGATGAGTTGGGTGTACAAAATTTGTTATAAAAATGTATTAACACCCTCAGTGTAGTGTGTTACAAAAATTTCGATAAAACAAGTATTTTAAATTGACATAGAAATTTTATATTGATTTAATTTTTATTAAAATAACTATCAACAATTACAATTTTTATTAGTTGCATTGTTTCCATGAAAACTTTAATTTTCCATATTTCTGAAAAAGCTAGTGTTTGTAACTTGAATTAAATTTGTAAAAATTAGGACATTTTGTTATGTTTATTTAGTTTCTAATTTTCTGTAACAGTTCAAAATATTTGACTGTCGTCATAAAAATTTAACTTTCAAAACGTGACGCAGATTTAAATTTACGCTACTACCCCTCCAGGCCCTGTATGTCATACCTTTTTGTAGTTGATGCGGTAAAGACTCCCCTATTTATCTATGAGCGAGCACTCTTTAACTTAGCGAGGTCTTTAGTAGTCTCATAAATATTCCGCGAACTCTCTTGATAGAAGCCAATTCGCTTCATCTTTTAAATATCCATAAATTTTATCATTCATAACATCACAATTTACTCAATGGCAAAAATTAAACTCTAAAAATACACCCCAAAAAACTCACTGTACATCAACGAGAAAGAGACGCCTCGTAATTTCATTAGAAACATCTTTATTATTTTACAAAATAAGTTTCATGTGCTCAATTAGATTACAGTAGTCACATACTATGAGGGAAAATACCCTTCCAACACAAGGAGGAATTCTGTGTGAAATTTGGGAGAACTATTTGCACATCCTAAAGATGACGTTTAAATTTCACTGTAACCAAAAATGTTTGATTCTAGTAGTTACTATGAATATGAAAATTCCATTGGCTTTAAATATGCGATATTAACTTCGTGAGCGTTATTTATATTCCGGATTGGGCATTGTGAGCTAGATTTGACTCAACAATTCGTTTTAAAGAGGCACAGAAGGCAGCAACAGCTTATTGAATTTGGAACGAGTCAGTGTAATATTGCTACCAGAAAGTTGATTTTCTTCGGGCGATGTTGCAGAAAGTCTTGACAGAGATGTTTCCACCATGCATAATTGTTGGCGACAATGATCACATAAAAGTACTGTCTACAAAAATCGAAGTCATGCCCCACGTAGGCTACTACTGAGAGGAACAACCGCCGTATTCACCGTATGGTTGTAGCTCCCCATACTACATCTGAAACTAAAATTCAATTTTCTGTTGAAATCAGAGGAACACAAATAAAGACAACAAATCGATGACTTGAAGGACAGCCTCGAATCAGACATTTTGTTGCTTTTGTGTCATTAACACCAAATCGCCGCCAACTGCAATTTAGATTGTACCAAGCTAGAGCTCAATAGGAGGGGGAGTGAAGATCTGGTGTTCTCAGATAAGAGTCCTATATGTTTTGGTGTCAGAGATGACCGTATGTTAGAGCCGATATGAACGCTTGGAGCCTATTTGACTCCGTCGTAAAAACACTGGATATACACCTGAGATTATGATCTGGGGAGCAATTTTCTAAAGCAGCATCACTCTCGTCGTCATCCAAGCAGCTTGAAAATAAATTTGTATATCAGACTGATCATTGTATCGTTTATGTTGCCATTTTTGGGGGCGTTTATTATTCCCGGGGCGTTTTCTTACAGGAAAATTAATGCTCGTCCCTACACTGCTGCTATCATCCAACGTGCTCTACATATAATTCACCCGCTGTCTTAGTCCTCTTCATCAGATAAAGGATGCTAGGGACTTTATTGGACGCAAATCCAGCGGCATCCATAATGCCCCATGAACCGTTGCTGATTTGATTGATCAAGTACAAAACAACAACAATAATAGACAAAAGCATCAGCATATCCCACAAAATGACAAACATCAACTGAATGATGCAATGCATGCAATATATTTTTTTCATTTTACATAAGATTAAATTCAAAAACATTTTGGAGGCAATGTCCTACTAACTTAGCTGTCAATTACCACTGAGTTCAATATTAGCTTTGCAACAACATCATGTCCACGAGCGAATGAAGTGACTGAACAAATCCACAACTAATTGATAATGATACATTTAGCAATGTTATTTATTAAATGTATCATTATCAACTATCAATTGTTTTTTATTATTTGATTACCTTCTGTACCAATTCCTGACATTATTGCAGGATTTCAAAATTGTCGTTTCGATCCATATACAAAGTGTTTAATAACAAATGACACCATCTTTTAAGACTGGTGTTTTTCACGATAAACGCCTACATTTGAATGCTTTGAAATATTATATACTTTAAGAAATTAACTAAGTTTGGAGCTATATTTAGTCCGGGTTTATTATTACAGATATATCGTTGCAACTGCTTCTTTTTTTCTTTCTTTTTCACCACAACTCACTCCGTACCCAGAATTAAGTAACCCCTACTAGTTAGAAGAATGAAGGTGGAACATCGATCAGCCTCTTGTATATTACGAACAGAACACCGACAAGTATTGAGGGGGCGGGGAGCAGTGCTTCCTGTAGGACTGTTATTGATAATTGCCCCACATTTCCGTGCCATATAGGATAAACCGAGGAACCTCCCACCAGACATCCTGACTATCGATTGTTGGTTGGGGTTTTATGGCTCAAGAGCCAGATTTGGCCATACTGCGCCAAACAGCAGTACTAAAAGGATTGAGTGAGCACGAAATATGAAATCAGACAAAAGGTATGACAAATGCATGACGGTGAGGAGACATAATAACATGAGATAATAGTGAGATCTGTGTTCTAGACGATGGAAAGGAAAAAAGACGACAAAAGGATGAAGAAAAGATCACTGGGTAACCCCGGGGTCGTGACACTAGTACACATCTAAAGAAGTAACGGGGTCCTGACTATCGAGGCGAGATTCTTAGCATCCATTATTACTAACGACATCAAGGCTCGTTTCCGAACTGAACGACCAAAACATTGCCACCAGCGGATTCGAATCTCAGTCATCCATATAAAAAATGTAATTTGAAAAACGAATAAAATCATTTTATGTAAATTTTCTTAAAGCACTATTTCTGTCCATACAAGTCTAATTTCCTGTCATGCCCTACCTTGGCAGAAAGTTGTACATAGTATGACGAAGAAATATTCAGCAAAACACACTATAATTTTATTGTAATATTTTGCTGTCACAATCAGGCAATTTTCGTTCATACAAAAAAGCATAAATCCTGTAGTTTAGAATTTTCAATTTCATACGATGTTAAATTTATGTCATTCAGTTTAGTTACATTCTTACAAAAATATAAAAATGCTTGAAAGATTGTCGAGATATAGAAAAAAACGTTATACAACAAATCAATACATTCTAAAATTGCTGATTACCAGTACAATTTTGTCGGATTAAGCAATTTTTAAAGTGTCCTCGCTATAAAAATTTCGAGTTGGGCAGGGCTCTACTTTTTAAGGGATACCTTTATTTTTTTTTCGGCTACAAACAATAGAGAGTTTTTGCATACCGTACGTTAGGTTACCGTAGGACGTCCGTTAGCTTTTTCTCCCTAGCACGCATGCTCATAGGAAACTGAGCATGCGCGCTAGGG